>CM070741.1:23801015-24001037 GCA_036346245.1 Bonia amplexicaulis | reverse complement strand
AGTACCGCTACACACACATAGCGGTGTTCGATTTTCCTAACAAGTACATATATCTCAACAGATTTTACAAAACACATTTAAAAACTATAGCATCATGCACACAAGGATCAATCATGATTCTCAACAAGTAACAAAACACATTTGCACACTTTTGAAATCATGACACAAAGAATTGGTACATGGACTTCACACATTTGCAAAATCATTCGCAAACCTAAGTCACATGCTACAAGAATTATATATGAGTTTAAACCATTTGCAAAACACATTTGCAAATATTAGCCTCATATCACAAAGAATAAAAATATAGACTTCAAGCATTTGCAAAACACATTTACAATGCATAATCCCATTTTACAAGGATTCAACGCATGAGCTTCAACTATTTGTACAACACATTCGCAAATGCAAGCCTCATGCCAAGATGTGCTATCCATCAATACATGATGAGACTCAAACTACTAGATATGACCCCTCTTAATAGTACGGTAACCTATACTAGCAATCCGGTCTTCCAACCAAACACCAAGACCGGTAAAATACTAGGAACACATCCTTGACCCTAACTAGTCATACATTTGCCTTAGGTCATTATCTTGATATGCATCAACTCATGATGCATCATTTTCTTCAACTCCATCAACACATGATGGTCTTCACTTGACTTGATGATCAACATATGATCATCTCCCTTGGACATGCATCAACTCATAATACATCTTCTTCTTGATGGCCTTCAACACATGAAGCCATCTTCCATCAAGGCTTGATAATCTTCAACACATGAAGTCATCTCAAGTCATTCTCTTTTGTGGAACCTAACCTATTCATCCAACTCATGGAAAATATTAGTCCATAAAATAATTGTCATCAATTACCAAACTTTACCATTAACATATAATGGAGAGACTAGATTCATGACAATACCAACAAATAGTGAGATAAAGATTGATTTTTAAGTGTACAACATGTATACAACAAATGTATACTCTAAGACAAGTTTTCAAAGCAAAGTTTGTTTATCCGGTTATCATTAATCATTCAACCATTAACACATAATAGATATGTTAAATGATAATCTGATTACACATGAGTATATATAAACTACACAAGTTATACATATACTCAAGAATGTATTGCAAAGTAAAGATTCTAAATATGCATATTAAAGAAAACATAGATCAATATTTATGAAATCTCAAAACATGGAGTAAACTCTCCCTAAATGTGTGCATGCAAGTATGTGTTGTGAAGACATATGCACGTATTCAATTTGAACTATTTGTGAAGTTCAATCTATATTTTGGATCCAAGGAATGCACTAGTATATAAGAATGTGATTTTGAATGCATACCTCAATGATTTCACATTTTTATCCATGTGAGACTAAGTAATATCATAATCAAAGAACAAAG
Source organism: Bonia amplexicaulis (assembly GCA_036346245.1). Lineage (NCBI taxonomy): Eukaryota > Viridiplantae > Streptophyta > Magnoliopsida > Poales > Poaceae > Bonia > Bonia amplexicaulis. The sequence continues at coordinate 23,999,622 of CM070741.1, read as the reverse complement.
TTAGTCTCTCAAATACATTTGTCATTATCACAAAAATTTCATATGGTATTTGTCATTATCACCAAAACCAACTTAAATGAAGCTTGATCTTTTAATCTCCCATTTTTGATGATTGATGATAAATCCATTTATGATAATAGCATTAAGGTGAAAATGATCAAATGATATAAAATTAAACTATTTATGCATATTACAAAGCAAATACGTGAGAGACGGTGAAAGCATGGCATGAAACAATCGACTTAGGGTGCACTTAACAAGCTCCAATCAATAGACGAGAAATCAAACCCCAAATTCTGCTTTGCTTAAATGTTTATGGCTGATCCAAGCTATATATACAATTGTATATTTTAAACACAATCAAGACAAGGAGAGGAGCAAAAGGACATATATTCCCATCCTGAAAGCTAGACTAAAGGCTTGGGACTTTTGGGGCCACTTGTCCCTATCTCCAGTTCAAAGAGACCCTCTATATCAATTCATTAGATATTCCACTACCTTTGTTTGGAGTATAAACCTGAATATGCACCCAGGTGAGGAGCAGCAGAAAGGAGATCAGTATGGAGGTGGAGCCTTCTCTACCACCAGTTGCTAGTACATGCATATATGCTACCTGCTGCTGCATCTCTGACATCTGTCTTCTCAACTGAAGAGCACAACAGGTGCGTGGTCTTTCCATTTCCCTACTAGCTTCCTCTAAAAAACTTGTCCTCGCAGCTTCTTTCGCTGCATGTAGCCAACTAGCCTCGCTGCCGCGGCGCCACACCTTCTCACTAGAGCCAAAAAAGTAGAAAATTGATAATAAAAGTTTTCAAAAGAGATTTGAACGATTTTCGAGGAAGGTAAAGGTGTAATAACCGGGTAAAATCGATTTTCTAAAGGTGGAGGGATTTTCGAAAACCGAGGACCTAGCGTAAAAACACTGGACTCAATTTCATGGGGGCTATCCAAAAAGCGGAGGGGCAAAAAATTTCTAAGTATTTTTCGCAACCAAGGACTTCATAATTTCGGGGCCTTTTCGCAATTTTTGCCACCCAGAGCTTTTTGAGATTCTTTTTTCCCATATTCGTTGCGTTGTGGCTCGTGATGGGCTCTCCCAACGTAATAGACGGAGTATATGTTTGCCCTCTTCTTATAGCTTCTCACTAGAGCCAAACGGTTAGAAAATTGACTAAAAGTTAAAAGAGATTTTTTAGTGTAATAGCAAAATCGATTTACACCATGAGCGAACCGAGAATTATCAGCAAGCTAAGTCGATATAATTTGAGGTCTAAAACTTCAGTGGGTTCGGATTCCGCTGATACTATACTACTACAGAAAGCCTAATATTAGACGGCAAATCACAGACGGTTTGATAAAACCGTCTGTGACCGACACTAACACAGACGGTTTTAATTTGGACACCGTCTGTATTGGCGGCGTCGGAGAAAAGAAGTATCATAGACGGTTGTTACTGATCACAGACGGTCTGTATTAAAAATCGTCTGTGATAATCTGAAATTATCACAGACGGTTTGTAATAAAAAACCGTCTGTGATAATGACGCTAATAACTTAACCACAGAGACAAGAGATCACAAATTAAAGGCAAATTTATTAATTTCAATTCGAGGCAAATTTATTATAAAAGTCGCAGAGATAAAGAGATTCCCAGATTCTAATCTTCTGCGCTTCGTACGCTTCTTCTTCGACTTTAGGACTTGGAGGATCAGCCACTGAGTTCTCGAACGTCGTTAAGATTGTCTTTGTCCTCAGCATTTCGTCCTCCAGCATAGGCAAATGATCAGTAGCATAGCCCATAATCTTGTAGAATATAGCATTATAAGATTCCTCAGAATCTGTCGTTTCTGCTTGATCGGCAATGCTATCCATCAGTCTCTCTAATGCCACAATTGCTTCTTCCGCTTTGTGCAGATTGTGTAGAAGAACCAGGGTGAGGGCTGTTTCCCTTTCTTGAGCGGCAGCGAGACGCCTCTGTCGACGGCGGATGATCGGTCGGTGACGGATGCAAGAAAGTCGGGAAGGAGGAGCGGGCGTGTGCGGAGAAAGTGCTCCAGATGTAAATTGCTGGCCGCCTATGTAAGGTTCCGGCCGAACAACTCTTGATGAACAGATGAGAGGAAGGAGATGATCACAAGAACAGTAGAATCCATATTGTACGTACGTTGAGAATTCTGGAGAAGAAGATGAGTAGCTAGAGGACAGTACGTACGTACGTACGTACGTAGAAGACCTGAATTAGGCGCGCATATTTAACCTTTAGCACAGACGGTTCGTATACCAAATATTAATGATATAGACGGTTCGTATACCAAACATTAATGATATAGACGCTTCGTATAACGATCGAGATACGTTAGACGAAACACGAGAGATACGTTCTGACTCTGCATTATCACAGATGGTTCGTAAGTAAAAATCGTCTGTGATAATAATGATATCACAGACGGTTCTAGTTTAGAACCGTCTGTGATATTCATTCATCACAGACGGTTCTAGGTACCAACCGTCTGTGATAACCTGATCGCTGGGCCCATCGATCCTTCTCAATCCAATCCTAGCCAATAGAAATCCATCAATTCTCACCTCACGGATCTATGGTGATATTTCTGAACCGTCTGTAATACGGTTTTCTGTAGTAGTGCTATTTCTTGCCATCAGAGCCAATGAAGCCATTGCATGTACTAGTAGTTTACAAAGCCATTGCCTGGCACTGCAGTTTTACCAAATCCATTACAGAGACACGCACAGGAAAAGAGAGAGCTGTGAATCGAACTGATTGATCATGGTGACGCAAACGATTACATGGGCCACGAGTTAGCTTAGCATGCAGCACCCGCTAGACCTCGACATAATCATGAGACCATCGTAACATAATCATGACCCCCAAACCCCACCTCCGTATGAAGAGCCAAGGAAACCACCGCCAACACGCACAAGATGAGGCAAATCCACATGGACGACGCCGTCGAGTGGCACCCAAGAGGCTTCCCTGCAAAGGGACGCCACATACGCACATGTTTCGGTGCCTGCTTGCAGGGATAGACATGCAAGGAGCTAAACTAGCCGGGACAAATCGCAACTTTGCAAGTTACTAGTTGATTGCTTTTCTGGAAAGACAAATCGTACGTACGTGCTAGCTTATAGAGCTGGCCATCTCATCTGCAAAGCTTTGCTAGCTAGCTTTGACACGAGAATGGTCAAATTGCAACTAGCTGTTGCGACGCCCGTCAGAAACAAAGCCACAAGGATAAAATTCGTGGCTTCATTTTCTTTCTAGTGGGCATAGAAGTATCTTCCAGTTCACTGTCTTCCTTTCGAGATATATTGTTTCTTTTCTTGGTGAAAAAAAGGGATGGCTTTAAATTCTAATGATCCGACAAAATAAGAACAAGAAATCATTGATGCATATGAAGCAATCATAGGATCGAGGAATGAAAATGGCCCAAACCATGTCACTTGTGGACTAAAACAAGCACAGGTTTAGGCGTACTGGAGGTTGCACATATAGGCCCGGTAGGAACTTTTAGTTTTTGAGCTTTTTGCGGTTCTTTTTTTGCCGTATTCGTTTGCGTTATTTGTGATGGGCTAACATATTTTTATATTTTTAATTTTTAAATTTAATTATGTTAAATAAGCCTCGCATTCTGAAGTGTTTTTCGATCATTCTGGCTTTTTAGCATGCCAAAAAATAAGCCAAAATGATCACCAGCATATAGGATCGAACACGCGGTCATGAATTCATGATTCGCACATTATATATTGTGATATTTCCCAAATTACTGATGGAAATATCACTACATGACGAGATGTCTGTTCCATCAAAGACTAAACATACGCAACAAGGAAAATATTCTGATGCCAAGCGTATATACTACTGATGAACTGAACTCGATCGTTGAGTTTCTGTTTTTTTTCTGGATTTGGTCGTGTCTTGAGCTGGCTAGCAATCATAGTGACAATCATTCTTAGGCAGGTTGCAGAGTTAAATCTGGTCCTTTCAATTGCTTCAAAATTCAGGGGGGAAAAAGGAATGCTTCTGTTGCTGTGCCAGGTGCTGCCCTTGAGTACCATCGGTGTGGCCGATTGATTGATACCGTACAAGGGTTTGATTGGTGATCGTCGTTGAACGGCCGCAGTTGTTCTGAACTAGGAGTACTAATTAATTGTGATCATGACTAGGTGGCTTTGCTGGGCCAGATGGGCTACGGACTTTGGTTCTGATGCGCCATCTAGTAAGTACTAACTAGAGTTGACCAGTTAACTTCTAACACAAGCATGGTGTTATCGATTCCTTATTTTTTTCTGAACTTCGTCAGTGCAAAAATCATTTGATGCAAACTAACATGTAATCTTGTATGTCTCTTGATTCTTCATGAGACATTTCCCATGCCTCTCAACTCTTGTCTATATAACCAGCAATGTCAATGCCTGTTTCTAAGGTGACTTGAGCTTTGGCTATCTTAAGTCAATTTTTTCAACCATTGGATCAATATAGAGTCATACGCATATGTACATCTCCAAACTAATCTAGAGACCAAGAAAATCGACTTAGAGTCAAAAAAGAAAAAGAGAGACAACTTACAAATAATATAGATAGTTTTTTTTCTACCATAGTATTTGACTGTGAAATTAACGGCACGAGAATGAATCGTTCGACCCAGATTCCTCCGGAGTAGAAAGAGATCGACAGTTTCTCATGTGCTTAGCACGGCAGCCCAGGACTTAGATCCCGCTCGGTTGGGCTGAAAAATTGTGGCTTATAGCTGAAATTGTATTATAGCAGCTGAAATTTTACTGTAGCTGAAGGTGGTTTATTTGGCGTAATTAAAATTTTAAAAATTTAAAAAATAGAAAAAAAATATGTTAGCTTATCACGGACACACAAAGGAGTATGGAAAAAAAGAACCGATAAAAAGCTCAAAAAAGCTAAAAATTCAGAATAGTAAAAATAAGGTGGTGATCGGTTCAAAATTTATATTTAACATAATTAAATTTTAAAAATTGAAAATATAAAATATGTTAGCCCATCACGACAAGCATAACGAATGAAAAAGCTCAAAAAGTCAAAATTCAGAAAAAGATGAAATTATGAATAGTACAAAAATAAGCTTAAGTCATAAGTTTAAGCCATATTAAACATAGCCTAAGTCAGAAGTTAAAACCAAAACGAGTGGCGCCTCAACGCGTGGTGGCCTTTGCTCGCCGTCCAATGCATGCGCCCACCCACCACTCCACGCGCTACCTGTTTTTTCACCAAAATGGCCCCCGCCCGCCCTAGCGCTGCCGCCTCCCGGCAAAACCACACCGTACGTGACACCACCACAACGTAGTAGGAGTACTAGCGCTCTCTAGAGTCGAGACGCGTACATCAATCATTAAACCCCACACGCGACGAACGCCACCACGCACACACCGATTACGACTGTACTACAGCCTGCTCGCAGCAAGCAACTCCTATAGAAGGCCATGCAGATGCAACCCACCGGTCACAAACGCTGCAAGGTTAATCACAAGCCTGGCTAGCTAGCATGCTACAGCCGCAAGACACATAGCTCAGGTCGTAGAAACTAGCCACTAGCTAGTGACGTGCTGCCCGTGGTGAACATGCGGCCGCCGCAGCCTCAGGTCATCACCAAGGTCTCCATCTCGGCGCTGGTGATCTCCCTGCCGATCCTCTACGTGTCGCTGCTGCGCCTCCCGCCGTCCACGCTCGCCAGGGACACCACCTTCTGGTTCCTCATGTCCAACTCCATCATCGTCATCATCGCCGCCGACTCCGGCATGCTCTTCGTCGGGTCCAGCTCCACGGCGTCCGGCGACGATGAAGACCCCTCCTACCTCCCCGCTGATCAGCCGGCGGTGACCGTCCAAGAAGACAGCCGTGTTGGGCCGCCGGTGCCATTGATGACCTCTGACGAGCCAACGGTGAAAAATGAACAGCTGCGACAAGAAGAGGTAGCGAGCAAGATGAACATGTATGACCATGCGTTGGCTTTGATCAAAGATGAACATGCAGAGACCAAGTTAAGCACCGATGTCAACCATGCATGGGTTCTGAGAGCAAAAGAAGAAGAAGAAGCAGCAGCAGAAGCAGCGTACGAGCCAAGCGCCAACAAGAACCACGAAATGATTGTGGAAGGCGAAGAAGAAGAAGAAGAAGCGAGAGAGCCAAACAAGTTGCTTGTGGAGGAGGAAATTCTAGTAAGCCCCTCCTCCGCTTCCGTGGACGGTGACGACGTCACGGACGAGCTTGCGATCGTCAACTACGACTATGCATTTGCCGAGGCAGAGCCATGGCGCCCACGGCTAGTGGCAAGCAAGATCCTCGTATTGGAGGAAGAAGAGGATCAGTGGCCAAATCCACATCCCCGTGTGACACCTGATGATGTACTAGAAGATAAGAGCATCGTTGTCTCGAGGGAAGTGAAGCTCCGGCGGCCGGCGGAGGAGCGCGAGTACTGGCAGCTGAGCGACGAGGAGCTGAACAGGAGGGTGGAGGAGTTCATCACGCGCTTCAACCGAGAGATGAGGCTGCAGGAAGCAGGAGTCTTGAGTTCCTACTAGCTAGTAGTATATCCATCTAGCTACGGCTACCTACGTACCTGGCAGTAGAATGCAAATATAGGCTTAATTTATGTTGCAGTTATCATCATGTGAAATTACAGAGGTATATATGCATGCCTAGCTAGCTAGATCACGATTCATGTGCATATATTGAGCTGCATGCGTGTGTTCTTTGCATAGAGTTACAGTATTGCTGTTACATTACTAGTAGTCTAGTACTACTGTACTAGCAGTAGCAGGTTACCTAGCTTTTCTTAATGGTCTTGCTCTTAGAAGAAGAATTACTTTGATGAGAGGAACTAGCCAGTAAGAATTTAGTTCCTGCACACGTACGTACATGTATATGTTCCAGGCGAGGTATATAGTTCTCTTTCTATTGATTTCTACTTCTATTTTTTGCTTGAAGAAATCCGAAAATAATATAGGATCTGTTCATTTCGCTTTTAAAACTGTCTTTCGGCTTTTGCTACAGTACTTAACTTTCAAATGGAGTATTTTTTCAAGACAAGGTCTACAATTTAATTGTAGTACACGTTAAAAGCCCAATATCTGTACCATCCAAAATCGAAAGCGAGTATCTCTCTATAATCTCTGTCGCAAACAACTAAAATTCAAAATTTCAGCAAAAAGTCATAAGCCAAAGCCACAAAGAACAGGCCCATGAACACCCAACTTCTCGAAGCGGCTTCTTTATTTCTCTCGCTTCAAGGATAAGGCAAGGGCACTACTATAAAAAAGTCACCACAGACGGTTCGGAACTGTCATCACAATAGTTTTCTGAACCGTCTGTATTTATGTGTCAGTGATAATCGGAGGTTATCGCAGACGGATTATGAGCCGTCTGTGATAAAGACAACACAGATAGTTTGTAACTAGAACCGTCTGTGAAGAAAACTATTATCGACAGCTCGAACCAAAAACCGTCTGTGATACTCACACATCACAGACGGTTATTGTTACCAACCATCTGTGATTGGCGAGTATCACAGACGGTTGGTATATAGAACCGTCTGTGATAGTCTTTCATAGACGGTTTATAGCACAAACCGTATATGATAGTTCATTTTGTACCTAAATTTTTTTCTGTTTTTTTACTAGCCTTAAGAAATAATGTTATCTATGCCCTTTGAAAACAAGCAAATACAGTGGCAAACACAACAGCACATTCCATTTCCATTAAGATTAGAATCCACCATTATAGCATAGCAAAATAACGAACACAACTTTTACTGGATGTCATCGGATGGCGGCCGAATATCACCGACAATGGAGAGGCGGTGGTAGTGCCACCTTTGTGGCATGACGGTTAGACTACACAAGACACTCTTACGACACTTACAATAAGAATGTGTTGTGTAGTCGACCGTGGTGTCACAACGGAGGCGCTAGCTCACGGTGGTAGTCAGCGTCGTCGAGGAACAAGCTAGATGCATCGGATGACGGCCGGATATCACCGGCAATGGAGAGGCGATGGTCGCGCACTACTACAAAAGAGGTTGAATCGGACGCTTACATCACAGACGGTTCCTAGAACAACCATCTGTGGTATTTTCATAGACGGGTTTTAATACAAACCGTTTGTGGAAACTTTATTATCACAGATGGTTTTTAATACAAACCGTCTATGAAGTATCACAGACGGTTTTAGATAAAAACCATCTGTGATAATAGCCGACATCACAGATGGTTCATATCTAGAACCGTCTATGATACTTCACAGACGGTTTGTATTAAAAACCGTCTGTGATAATGAAGTTTCCACAGACGGTTTGTATTAAAACCCGTCTGTGATATGTTTTCCGCCTTGCAATCCACCAAAATTTCATAATTTTCCGCCTGAGTCAGTTTTGAGACACTTTCAGTAAAATGGGCATAACTTTTGCATACAGTGTTCGTTTTCGACGTTCTTGTACTTGTCTTTGTGATACCACAGACCTTTGTCATATGAACTACAGAAGCTATACTGAGATGAGAGTCAAATTCAAGGCAAATTTATTACAAAAGTCCAAAAAGAGATCCCAGATTTTAATCTTATGGGCTTCATATGCTTCTTCTTCGACTTCTGGAGTTAGAGGATCAGCCGCTGAGTTCTCGAATACTGTGATGATTGTCCTTGACCTCTCCACTTCCTCCTCTAGCCTGGGCAAATCATTAGCATGGCCCATAATCTCAAAGAGGATGCCATGATAAGCTTCCTCAGAATCGGCCGATTATGCTTGATCGGCAAGGTTATCCATGTGTCTCTGCACTGCCTCAAGAGCTTCCTCCGCTTTGTGCACATTGCAGAGAAGAACGAGGCTAAGGGCGGTTTCTCTTTCCTGAGCGGCAAGGAGACACCTCCATCGACGGCAAGGAGTCGAGGAAGGAGAGCAGGGCGTGAGCAGAGGAGTTGCTCCAGACGTAAATTGTTGGCCGCCTATATAAGGTTGCGGCCGAACAGCTCATGATGGATAGATGAAAGGAAGGAGATCAAAATAATTTTAAATGCCATTATTTAGAAATGTGGTGAAGAAGATGGGGAAGAGGACAATTTAGAAGAGATTTAGTTTGTGGTATCAAGGAATTGTACATTGCGTTGCATATAAAACCAGAATGGTGTGGAAGTTTAAGGGTCGCTTGCATCGGAATATTAACAGGCGGCGCACGAACATTTAAGTGTCACAGACGTTCGTATTCCAAACCGTCTCTGCTATTAATATCACTGATGATTCGTATTACAAACCGTCTCTGCTATTAATATCACTGATGGTTCGTATTAATATCACTAATGGTTCGCCGGCCCGCCGTCCTCGAGCCCATCGTCGACACCGTCGCCATCCCTGAGCCCGTCGCCGACGCCGTCGCCATCCCCGAGCCCGTCGCCGCCGCCATCCCCGAGCCCGTCGCCGGCCGCCATCCCTGGGCTCGGTGACATATAGGAATGTAGCTATCGGTAATATTATATGTAACATTTAAATCTTACTGTTATGAATATATAGTTGTTTCATGAATACATATACTTGTGAATATATGTACTTTCATGTAATTCCATGTCATTTTGATCTGCTTGTTTTGGTGTGCATATTTATTGTGGTCTAAAGTCATAAAAGAAGATGGAGGACTTCCACAATGTATAACAATTTTCACTAGGTGATTGACCTTAATTGTTTATGTGTATATTTGTTCATGGATGGACAATTTATTTTATTTTTATTAATTGATTTGTGGAATGGATATTTTGTTTCTGAAATGAATAAATGTGAATTGGATGTATTATACTGCGTCGATCTGCTAGCTTGTTTCAGAGAGCATGGCTAGCATTTTCTGAGGCTAGCCAATAAACAGAAATAGATTTAGGGGTAGAAGAGAATATCACAAACGATTTTTACTAAAAACCGTCTGTACTAGTTGATAATCACAGATGATTTTTAACTAAAAACCATCTGTGCTAGTTGATAATCAGTGACGGTTTTTAGTTAAAAACCGTCTGTGATATTTACACCATAGACGGTTCGAAAGCCGTCTATGATGACTTCGTATCATTACTTACCCATAAATTTAGACGGCTCACAAAACCGTCTGTGATGACATTTCTGAATCGTCTGTAATACAATTTTCTGTAGTAGCGGCGTCACCTTTGTGGCACGACGGTGAGATTACACAAGGCACTCTTACGACACTTACGATAAGTGTGTGTTGTGCAGTCAACCGTGGTGTCACAACGGAGGCGCTAGCTCACAGTGGTAGTCGATTAGTGTGGTCGAGGGGAGGATGCAAGAAGCTAGCTAGTGCTGAACTCACGCGTGATTGCCGGTGAAAAGGTAGATGGGGAGTAATTAATAAGGGCCGAGCGGTGGGAGGAACCGGTGCCTACCATTCGATGTGGAGAGAATGGACGGGTGAGATAGAAATCTCGGGATACGCCACGGATCAATGATGTGTCATTATCAGAGACGGTTTGTTATACAAACCGTCTGTAATAATGCACATATCAGAGACGATTGGTTATACGAACCGACTGTAATAAGTCATATATCAGAGATGGTTTGTTATACGAACCGTCTATGATATTAATATCAGAGACGGTTTGGTATACAAATCGTCTGTGATATTGCTTAAATATGCACGTCCTAATCCAGCTCTTCTAAACTGTCATCTCCCTCATTTTCTTCACCAGATTTCTTAATAATAACATCTAATATTCTTTTGATCTCGTTCCTCTCATATATCCATCATGAGTTGTTTGGCCGCAACCTTACACAGGCGACCAATAATTTACGTCGGAAGCAGCTCCTCCACTCACGCCCTGCTCTCCTTCCTCGACTCGCTTCCATCTATCAGCTGGACCTCATCATCCACCGTCGACGGAGGTGTCTCGTTGTTGCTCAGGAAAGGAAAACCGCCATCAGCCTCGTTCTTCTCTGCAATGTGCACAAAGCGGAAGAACATAAGAAAAGGTGGTTCAGTAGGTTAGTAAGGAGCAAATGTGTCGATTCAAGTCTAGTCAAATAAACTGTAAAATAGTAAGGAGCAAACCAACAAATAGTGACATATGTGAAATCTTATTCCTCCATTTCCTTTTTGTGAAGGGACTCCACGCCTATTCAATGTCTACAAGTGCAAATAGAGAAATCATTACATTACATATGAACTGCAGTATGACAATGCTAAAGAATCTATTTTGTTGTGAGCAGTATGTACCTCCTCATACAATATGTTTTGTGTAGCATTAGACTCCACCCTAACATTGTCACTTTCGGCATGCAGAGCCAATAAAAATAAAAGTGAAAACAAACTTCATTCTTCTATACCAAGAAATTAATTACAAAAATTTGTATTGTACTATACGTTATGTATAGGTGAATTTGATGCATATTGTGGACTGATATGTGCATGCCATCCCACATGAGAATTAGTAAGTAACAATTCCTTCATCTCTGCCACTTGTTGACTAAGGGCATCGATTTTTCTATCACTATCCTCTTGCATTGTTTCAATGCACCCTAGTAGAAATTCTTTGTCCAATTCAGCTTGTCGACGCCCTTCAACATCCATTTGGAGCTTGGTTGATCTATATTTAAGCTTTCCAGGCATCTTCAAACCTCCTGGAGTTGGTCCCTTACCTATAGAATGAACATACCCATTCCTATCAGGACCAAAGACGTGTGGGAGGAGGTCACCTTGCTTTATGGTTTTCTCTGTCCACTCTGGATGATCGGTGGCTGCATCCTCAAGTGCTTTCTATAAATATGGAATATTAACCGTTAGTCATAAGCACAGCCTAATCAATAACCTTTTGCGTTTCTTAACAGGATAAGATCACATTACACATGCACAGTCATCCTACATTTAAGATACAGGCCAAATTTCTAGATAAGTTAGTTCTATTCATTGAATGAATCAAGTCCACACTATTGATCATAAGAAGTTGTGGTAATTCAATTGATCTAAATGGATTAAAGCCATCGGTAGCTAAAGCGAGCCTGATATTGTGGCTCTCTGCACCAAATTCTGGATGTTTGCAATCAAAATTCTTCCAAACTGGAGAATCTGCTGGATGCCTTAATAATCCATTCTTTGTATGCCTTTCAAAGTGCCACCATGCATCACTTGGTGCCTTTGGAGACATGTACAATTTTTGAAGACTCTTCCTTATTGGAAAATAGCAAAGAACCTTTTTTGGAACTTTGTGCACACATTTCCCATCAAGATTCATATTCTCTGTTTTCCAACGTGAAGTTTGACATTTTGGACAGAAATATGCCTTTTCATACTGCTTCCAAAATAGTATGCAGTCGTTCTTGCATGCATGAATACTAACACATCCGAGTCCAAAGCATCTAACCATTTTCTTAGCTTCATAAAAGTTCTTAGGTAGCATTGAGCCTTTCAGAAAAACTTCTTTAAGAAGTTGTAATAGTATGTCAAAACTTATATCACTCTAACCTCCAAGAAATTTAGTGTAGAGTAATTTGACAACAAAGCGTAGCTTTGAGAAGCTTTTGCACCCTAGATAGAGATCTTGATTGGCATCACCTACTAAATGGTAAAAATCTTCAACACCTTCACATGGATCCTCCTCAAGACTATCCTTATTTTCACCTAAATCCCCCATTCCATCTAACCCATGCGCTATATCGCGAAGCATATTAAACATCTCATCACCATCCTCAAAATTGTCCTCTACTTGAACCTCACCATACACATTTTGTTGTGCAGAACATGATGATGCCTCTCCATGAAAAATCCATCTATTGTACCCTTCTAAAAACCCATCATATATTAAATGCACATGAACAATGCTAGTTTCTTTCCAACAACTATTCACACATTTCCTATAAGGGCATAATATTGTTTTTGCTTTTGCCGATTGGGAAAAAGCATACTGTACAAATTCTTCGACCCCTTGTACATATTCAGGCATGTGCCTACAATTAATTACTTGTTGTAAGAATGGATGTGAGAAAGTACTAGAAAATAAATTTATATTGTAAGCTTATGTTTTACCTAGGTGAATCCATCCATGTCTTATCCATAGCTGCTATGTACTATCAGATTTCAAAAGTCACCTAGATTTCACAAACTAGAGGAATAGTCAGTAAACATGTAACTAATATATTAATGATGTAGTGTTGTTATATAAATCATTAGCTGCACAATGTCATGGAATGAACAGGAAGTCCACAGAGGAACTAATTAAACTCTACTTAGTGGTAAAAAAGATTTCCCCAAAACAATTATTACTGAAGTGCCTAAAGAAACAGCTTGTTTAATAGAATCACAAGATGACAGTCTCGGACTATGAACTTGGATCTCTCACCATTGCCTGCAACATCAAGCAAGTAAGAAAAAAAGTCCCCCTCGCAAAATGACGTCTACAAGTAGTACATGACCAGCCTATACAGATCAACTACACCTAAAATCTAAACCCTCCAAAAATGGTAGTGCTCAAAAAACATCCAGAATGGAAGGAAAAAACTCGATCCATCAGGAAATCCATCTAGCAAGCAACAAGCATATATCATGTATGCATATGTAGGGAAAAGGTGAAACCTACAATTTGCAATAGGTACTGCGCACTCCAAGATGTAAGTGCTTCTTATATATTGCACGTATATTTCTTTGGTAGCTTGAGACATTGCTAATTCTACTTCTTATACGCAGTGTACATACATTGGAAGTGAACAAAATGCTGAGTATGCATATATGCCAAATTGAGCTAGAATGGGCACTCAAAATGAATAATGTTTAACAAAAAAACAAGCACAAACTACAAAAGCACGTACAACCCTAATTGTTCATCCAACACTAGTGATAACTCAAGAGATGATACATCAATGACAAAGGTCAAGATTTCCACCTTAGCCACCTGCACCACTGGTCCTAGGCTCAAGAGAAGAGGGGTCAGCAGCAGGATCCTTCATGTGCTTTCTTGTGGTTCTTGACGCCTCAGTTATGCCTTCTGCGCCATTCTCCTGGTAATGCAAGGTGGTGTTGGAAGGTAGGGTGGCCAAGAGGATGAGGTGCCCGAGGAGGAGGGTGGCGCTGGAGGAGGGTACCTGGGGAGGGAGGTGGGTCGGCGTTGGGTGGTGGGGCAGTGCTGGGAGGAAGGGGCGGCAAGGGAGGTGGGGTGGCGTTGGGTGTTGGGGATGCCAGGGAGGTGGGGCAGCGTTGGAAGGTGAGGCGGCCAGGGAGGATGGTGGTGGGGCGGCGCTGGGAGGAAGGGGCGGCAAGGGAGGTGGGACGGCACTGGGTGGTGGGGATGCCATAGAGGTGGGCGGCGCTGGGAGGTGAGATGACCAGGGAGGAGGGTGGTGGGCCGGCCGGGATGGCAAGGCAGCGCTGGGAGGAAGGGGAAGGGAGGAGGTCACCTGGGGAGGGAGGTGGGGCTGCACTGGGAGGAAGAGGCAGCAAGAGAGGTGGGGTAACGCTGTGTGGCGGGGATGCCAGGAAGGTGGGGTGACGCTGGGAGGTGAGTCGACCGCTAGGGAGGAGGGTGGTGGGGAGGCGGTGACGGTAGGAAGAAGGGGAAGGAGGCGACGACGTTGGGAGGAAGGGGGAAAGGAGGACGCGCTGGGAGAGGGGTCGGGAAGGAATTGGGGAATTTGGGGTTAAGTCTTCGTGCGCCTCAGTCTTTTTTTCCAGTTGCGCGCCCAAAGGATGGTTAGTAGTCCCAGCAGATACTATGACTTGGTTGGCTTTTTCTAAGGCACATATGTTGTAGCTAATGTTAAAACATTGCCGACAGATAAATTGTTCTATAAAATAATTATTTCCAGCAGATAATGGGACCCTTAATCTTTGAATATCGTCAACACATGTTTTTCCACTAATCCAATTTTTAACCAGCAGTTAATTGCCCTTAACACTATGTCATGGTGTAGTGTGTGTGCATCAGCCAACACTCTCCTTCACGTCTAGCCTCCATCAGAAAAACTTAAGATGTGGACTATATGTGTGCTGCGGATATTTTTAAGAAATATTATGTTATCTAAGTATTGAACTCAGGACCTCTAGGCTATGATACCATATTAAGTTGCATACAAGAACTAATTCACCCTAAAATTTAACTTTACATGGAAAGGTAGGAAATATAGGGGTGTTCTTTCAGGCTACAATTAATGGCTTTTGGCTGTGGCTAATAACTTTTATCTATACTTTTCGACACAACAGCAAACGGTGGGGATGCCGACGCGAATGGGGCATACGGTTTTGTGCTCAAATAGCCGTTAGAAGAATCTGTTTCAAAAGACCATCCCGTTTCGAAGTTTGGTCTTTTGCCTTCTGGAGAAACCAAAAGCCAAAAATAACCATTGATTTTTCATTGAGATCCAAGCACGCATGGGGAGGTAGGGACATGCTCCCAGTATATTTTCAAATGCACAAATCTTAATGTAGATCAGATGGTGGATGACGTGGGAGGGGGTTCATCTAAGAATAAAAAGTCGATGCACCTTCCAGATTTTGCTATGCTAGCTCTAAAAGAGGAAGATCTCCCAGATCTTATCAACGTACATAGAGGTGGGAGACGGACTGTGCTTTTTTGGGCCAGCCCAAAGCACGACCGGCCCTGCACGGCCCAAGCACGGCCTGACCCGACACGTGGCAGGCCGTGACGGCACAGCACGAATGGCGGGCCGGGCTTGGCCTGGAAAGTTGACACGATGGGTGGCATAGCACGGCCCTGCGTGGTGTGGTGTGCTCGGGCTGGCCTGACCCGGTGAGTACGGCCGACATGGGGGGCACGGCTAGCATGCCAGCGTTGGCGGCCGCCTCGGCCTCGCCTCCCGCCTCCCATCATCCCCAATTCCCCACAACACAACACAAGCCATCATAGCCCCAATTCTCCACAACACAAGCCATCATATTCATAGAACAGAGAGGGAGTAGACGGGAAGGACCGAAGGAGTATACCGGAACCGGAGGACCTTGATGTTGTCGCGGGTGAGGCGAAGGTCGGACTGCCGAAGGGTGTTCTGCTGGTCATCCCCGCCGTCATCGATGGCTTTCCCACCGACTTCCACCTTGGCCTCGGCGAGGAAGGCAAGCATGTTGTCGTTGGCCGTCTCTTCAGAAGCGACGTTCAGCACGGTAGGGAGAATAATCGAAGAAAAGATATCACCCCTCACGTCCAAGATGGTGGAGGAAATCACATGCGCCAAAGATTGGGAATTAGCTAAAGACTGGCAACAACGCATCAACTAGAGGATCCTGAAATCGTGCAGGCGTACGCTGACCTCGAACGCATGAACAATTTAGACATTGATGAGTAGATACTATGTATGTATATTAGTATGTATATATATTGCTACTGTACTCTTTTCCTTACTTGGGGAACTCTACTCTAGGGCATAAGATTTTTAACGAGGCAGTAACATTGTATTTTTAAAATATCAAGAAAATTTCACTTTTCCTGAAATATTTACGTCATTGTGTGCCCATGTTTTTATACAACTAATTCAATTTCAACTAGTTTTTAACGAGGTGCTTACGAGAGAAAGGAAGATGGTGGCCACCGCTACCATCGTCGCCCGCCACCTTCGTCGTGTATAGTTACTTCGGGCTGGGCTTAGGCTGGCACGGCACGACCGCCGACACGGTGGCCTTTGGGCCGTGCTTGAGCCTAGCTAAAGGCAAGGTGGACCAGCACGATACGGCACGGCGAGATGACTGAACCGAACCAGTACGACACGAAGCAGTTCGAAGCACGGTGGGCTTGAACCATACCGCACGGCCCAACTCCCAGCTCTCTGAACGTCCATGGTAAACATCTGGCTAGCTTCAGACGATCTACGAAGCGTACAATTGTTAACGATGTAAACAAAGCCAGGTCGATGAAACCGATTAGCATATGTTAATTATATAAAAGAAGATTATCATATGATAATGTTAGTTCCTAGCTAGCACCAATTCAAGTGGACAAACCGCAGAAACGAAAGAAAATTGACGGGACATCTCTTACCAGGTAGAACTTGTAACAAATGATCCCATAGGCTATATATATACGCGCACACCAACACAAAAAACTCAAGGGAAGCACCTATAGCTAATTAACCCCGAATAATTAGCTAACCACATCAAACCAGCTAGCTAGAAGCTTTCGAGGGAGGCAATGGCGGGAGACAAGCAGAGCGTTGTGCTCCTCAACTGCTTCGTCAGCCCGTTCGGCAACCGCGTGCGCATCGCGCTGGCGAGGAAGGGCGTGGCGTACGAGGAGAAGGCCGGTAGGATCTAGAAAAAAAATCACACACACACAGGATACAATAAAGATGAATGGACTGACTTGTACTTTCTTGGAACACTAGCGCTCACACCACAGAAGATAAACGGAGTAGAAATCTTGCACCTGGCCGCAACAGCATGGCCAAGCCTTTCTATTCTTCTCAACTGAAAACAATGATTTACAAAAGTTCAAATAGCTAAATACATGCAGTGGCCAACTCCTGATCCGCGTCGTGCCGCATGCACATCCTCAACTGATGCCACGTTCCCAGAGAATCGGTCAGCCTGTTTGACATGCTAACAGACTTACACACCTACTCTCTGCATGCAGGAGAGAGAGAGACTAACAACCACACAATGTCATGCATGCATGTGTTAACTGCATGAGCTATTCTGCTTATACATGCACACACGCATAGCACCATGTAGGACTTACACAACTAACCATATCATGCAAACATAAATAAACATTTAGATAACAAAACTAAACCCAACAAGGCCGAGAACCTGGGAGCCAAGAGCCCGCTGCTGCTGTCCTCCAACCCCGTCCACGCCAAGGTCCCCGTCCTCCTCGGCGGCAAGCCCGTCTGCGAGTCCCTCGCCATCCTCGAGTTCATCGACGAGGCCTTCGCCGGCACCGGCAGGCCGCTCCTCCCGCTGATCCTTCGCCCGCGCCCAAGCCCCTTCTGGGCCACCTACATCGACACCAAGGTCACCGACGTTCATTTCTGCGTGCACTAGTGTACGCATGCATGGATGCTTAATTAGTTACATTACACACAGGCTAATTATAACTCGTACGTACGTACTGTGCAGCTGCCGGAGTGCGCGTTGCGGGTGTGGAGGTCGCCGAATGGCGCGGCGGCGGTGGTGGAGGAGGGGAGGAAGGGCATGGTGGGCGTGTTGAAGACGATGGAGGGGGAGCTGGGTGGGAAGGCCTACTTCGGCGGGGAGGCGCTCGGGTACGTGGACGTGGCGCTGGTGCCGTTCGCGCCGTGGTTCCTGACGTACGAGCGGTTCGGCGGGTTCAGCGTGGCGGACGAGTGCCCGGCGCTGGCGGCGTGGGCGGCGCGGTGCGCGCGGGAGAACGACTGCGTCGCCAAGTCGCTCCCCGAGGCCGAGACGGTGTACCAGTTCGCCTGCACCATCAGGAAGCTCATGGGCCTCGACCAGTAGATATATAAATCTCGAGTTCTCCATCGGTCGAGCAGATCGGCCGGTGCAATAAGGTAGCCGGCAACCACAGTTGCACCTGTACGCATGCATGCGCGTGCATGTCGACCGTTTCGCAGGTGGGTTGATTTGGCGACTCTGTGTTTTGTGGTGTGTTGATTGTTCGATTTCTAATTTCTCTGTCTTTGTTGTCGTTGATGAACGGCAGTTTGCTTTTGAGGGGACACACACTACTACAGAAAAGATCATCACAGACGGTTCGAAAACATCATCACAGACGGTTTTGCGAACCGTCGAATTTATGGGTCGATGATAATACGAGGTCATCACGGACGGTATTTCAACCGTCGTGATAGCTCAAAATCACGACGGTTTTTAGTTAAAAACCGTCTGTGATATGGTGATAATCACAGACGGTTGTTAAGTAAAACCGTCTGTGATATCTGATAATCCCAGACGTATCACAGACGGTTTTTAGTTAAAAATCGTCTGTGGTACATGATAATCACAAACGGTTTTTAATTAAAAACCGTCGGGATTATCGAGATATCCTGACGGTTTTAGTTAAAACCGTCTGTGATATTCCTTCTACCCCTAAATCTATTCTTATTTATTGGCTAGCCTCAGGAAATGCTAGCTATGCCCTCTGAAACAAGCAGATGAACAAGTATATAAGGCATCCATAAACATCCAATACACATCACATTTCATTCACAAACATAAAGTATCCACTTATAAATGAATCAATTGAATTGAAATAAAATATCTATTACACGCATTACAATGCAATAAAAATTCATGGTGCACAGTGGAACTGTCCTTCTGACTTTATGACTGTCCAAATGAAAACCGTCTATGTTAGTGTCAGTCACAGACGGTTTCATCAAATCATCTGTGATTTACCGTCTACTATTAGGCTTTCTGCAGTAGTGACACTTTTTAATTCCTATGCACTACGGAGCATAGACGTGCTATATATATTTTAGTATTTATCGGTATGAAACATCGAAACAGAGTGCTCTCAGTGATTACTGGGGAACTAATCAATTAGTACATGACAGGAGGCTATCTTGCATGTCCTGGATCATGATGTTATCCGTAGTAGTACATAGTCCTCGATGCCTAATTTTGTCAGTAGATGGGCATTGATGAACTTGAGATGAATGCGCCGCGCCCCGATTTTAACACCGTGTCAGTACGGCCGGATATATATATATATATATAAGGGCATCCATAGTGTATATAATCCAAGAGGTCTTAAGGTGGGTCCCATCTAAATCTTAAGGTCAATACTGTAATGTATATAACCCACTAGGCCTTAAGATGGTCCCACTTATCAGATAAAGAAAAAATGTATTTTAATGCTTATGGCCAGGTCTTTAGCTTGAGGCACGGTCTTAAGGTTTTTGCTTATGGCACCTTAAGGTCACCCCTGTAATATATAAGGTCGACCTTAAGGTGGCTTAAGACCCCTATTTTGCACTGCGTGGATGCCCTAACGACCCGGATGAACGGTTTGGGCGCGACTCTTTGTTGCACCATCAACCGATCAGGCCCGCTGGGCTTGTAATGCATACGTTGCTGTCCAAATTGTTCTGCAGCTGCTGCACGCGTCGACCAGGCCGGGCTCGAGCTGCTCGTGCTGCTTGTCTTCCACTAGAAAACCGTATTACAGATGATTCAGAAACGTATCATAAATGATTTTGTGAGCTGTCTAAATTTATAGATCAGTAATGATATGAGGTCATCACAGACGGCTTACGAACCGTCTATGGTGTCAAATATCACAGACATTTGTTTTTAACTAAAAATCGTCTGTGCTAGTTGATAATCACTCTGTGATTATAACTATCACAGACGGTTTTTAGTTAAAAAACGTCTGTGATATTCCCTTCTACTCCTAAACCTATTTCTGTTTATTGGCTAGCCTTAGTAAATACTATCCATGCTCTCTGAAACAAGCAGATCAACATGTACATATACATCCAATTCACATCTCAATTCATTTCACAAGCATAAAACATCCATTTCGCAAATCAATTGATTGAAATGAAATATAATATCCATTAACAAATACAAAATTACAATCAATGACAATATCTTATCCCAAACAAAAAGTTATTATACGTTGTGGAACTCTCCATTTGAATTTACGACTTTAGACATCAAAAAGTACGCGCACTCTACTCGAATTTGTGCAAGGTCCGGCTGTTGCAATGCAGTTGTAGAGATGGGCGCAACCTGTCGATAGGAATATCAATGTGTGTACATATATAACCTGGTAAGTATGAAATAAATATGGGAAGATTGACAAATCTTAGAATTGGTGATCTTCAAGGAATCGATGAGTAGTCTCATATGGTGGTAAACGTAGAATCCAGACATGTTGCCCGGCAGCTGCTGGTGGCACTGCAAAAAATAGAACGTGTTAATTCAAGAGGCATTACTACCAAGTATTGTATAGGATTAATTAATGTGTACTAGTGAATACCCAAAAATTTTGAACATGTTTCAAGGGCTTGGCCCCTTCCGTGGAGCCACGTGTCTGTGCAACGTACATGGCGAACGATCTTCGTGATTCGAAAAAGTCAGCTTAGTCATTCGAAAGGAAAGAAATAGTACAATATAGTTACGTATGGAGAAAATGTACTTACCTATCGAGTAATTGGCCGATAACTGTGTACTCGAATTTGTTCTAACTTAAGGAATCAAGGTATATTGCCTTGTTCCATTTTGGGATAATTACAATTAAAATTCAATGGAACCGCTCATTGTATGGTATAAGAACAAATTCCTTATCGCGGTGAGCCAGCAGTGTTGTTGTAATATAGCTCTCGACGAAGGATGCATTCTCTCAGATGGTATCCATGGCGACCAAGTGTGGGTGCTGGAAACCAATTGGTGATTTGGTGATCTAGTTTTACTCAGCATATATCTATATACTAATACATTGCCTATGCGTTGCAACGGAATCCAAAAAAAGATGATTCATAAATATAAGGATCCTAAGCCATACAATAAATATCAATATTAGTAAAACAATCATGTGCATTTTCACTCACTGCATTTCTTAGTGCTACCTCTTAACAAAATTTCAGAATATTCCCTACAACGCAAATGAATAGTGCCTTAACTCCCAAGTCCCAACAATCGTGATAATGTAACTCTTAATTCCTCCAACTGATAATTTGACTGAATTTCTAAACATAAACATTTTATATAATCAAATCTGAGTACTTTTATAAGATGACATTGACAATGTTCTATTTGTAGGAACGCGAAAACAAGATGCCACATGCAATAGATTTACAGTCTCTACTTCACAAGAATGGTGCAATCATCTTACAAACTTTACCTAGAAGGACAAAGAAAAATGTGCTTTTGGCTCTGCCAACAAAAGAACTTGTTATGTACATATTTGTCGAATTATCAAAAATAAATCATCCACGCAAAACAGGTGTTCGATTACCCAGACGATTAATTTTTATATATCAAGGCCATCCATTTCTGAGTACGATATTTTGGAGAGTCTCAAGGTTTTCCTGGTAAAAGCTGTCACGAAGGCTATGACCAGATCTTTTAAAACCCAAAGGGGTGAAGTGGGTCATACGAAATCTATGAAAAACCAAAGTGGCGGAGAGGATCATCCAAAATTGTTTGCAATTGTCTTTTGTTACGGTGATCTAATAGTCGCAATTGTCATATATGCACATGTATAGTCTCTTAATCACTTTGTAATATGTCCTAATTTCTTGTTTGTTTCTTTTGAGTTTTTCTTTTCAATCTCTCTCAGTTGTCTTCCTTTTGTAATTATAACTTGAAATTGGCTTTCTGCATGGTCTTCAAGCCATGCTTGTACTACTTTATCTTAATGAATGAAACACAAGTCTTCTACGTTTTTGAGAAAAAATATGCCCGATTTTTTTCAAAGCCTTAGCAAATCCAATCAGCTAAT
Source organism: Bonia amplexicaulis (assembly GCA_036346245.1). NCBI lineage: Eukaryota > Viridiplantae > Streptophyta > Magnoliopsida > Poales > Poaceae > Bonia > Bonia amplexicaulis. Next base: position 23,977,227 of record CM070741.1, on the reverse strand, counting down.
GCAGAATTACTGATCTTGCCATGTATTTCAGTTCCCGTTAGATCACGAAAGCAGTTCTAGTTCTTTCAAAAGGCAGAAACAAGCATTACGAAGGAATAAGGGAGCAGCTCATCTAGTTCAGCAAGCCATCAAAGTAAATAATTTAAGGTTACAAATTGCGACATTTGATTCTATCGTCCGACTAAAGCCTAAGTACTCCTCAAGGACTAATTGCGTAGATGTTAAGAGAGAGAAGATCGACATAGATCCCCAGTCCGTAGTAAGTCAATTAACATCATAGCTCAAGAAAAGAATTGAAAATACTAAATAAAGTTCGAACACATATATAAGAATCAATTTACTTCATAGCTCAAGAAAAGGAAACCTTTGCTTTTACTTTACCCGAGTTTCGATTAAATGAAATAAAACCTTTTATGCATAGGAGTAACGCTCAATGCTGTTCAAGAATTTTGTCCAGTATTGTGAAAAAGGAGGAAAATACATCCGTCCTTTGGAAGTAAATGTAAACAGGATTAACTATATGCAGTATACGCACAATCTCAAGAATAGATATATGCATTCATTTTGATATATGACTGCAAGACTTACCATAATGTATTGTTTCATATCCGAGAACAACAAGAAGAAATCCGAGTTCTTGATTTCTACATTGGCGGGAGGAATAGTCATGAGAGGATTTGGCGAGGGAGGTAGGAAGGGAGGGAAACTTACGCGGCCGCTGGAGATGGTGGATGCGATGGAGAGTGCGATGTTGGGCTTCTCCGTGACCTACAACGGTGGCGATCCAAGAGTGAGAAGATTTGGATGTAGGAGAAGGAGAAGTGGAAGTTGTACCTCTTTAATGGTAGGAGGAGGAACCGTTTTCTGAGCACAATCGTGCTTGCAACTGCAACCTAACCTGGGCGAGTGGGGGAGGAGGAGGCGGCGGTGGCGCGGGTGGAGCGAAGGAGCCGGGGAGGAGAAGGAGGCGATGGCGGGGTGGGGAGGAGGAGGCGAGGCGGATCGGAGGAGGGGAAGAGGAGGTGAGGCGGAGGGGAGGAGGCGGCGGAGGAGTAGAGGAGTGGGGAGGCGGTGAGGAAGAGGAGGAGACAACAAGCGCGGGTGGGTGGGAGGGGAGGAGGCGGAGGGAGGAGGGGAGGAGGAGGCAGGATGGGATGGGAGGGGGAGGAGGAGGAGGCAGGCATGGAGGAGGCGGAGGCGGGGCGAGGCAGCAGCGGGTGGTAGGGAGGAGGAGGCGTCGGCAGGGTGGGAGGAAGCGTCGGCGCAGGGTGGGAGGAGGAGAGGAGGTGTCGGCGCAGGTAGGAGGGAGGAAGGAGGCGTCGGCAGAGGAGCAGTGGAGCGGAAGACTCGGTGGAGGCGGGGAGGAGGCGAGGCGAAGATTCGGTGGGGAGGCGGCAGCACGGGAGGCAAAGCGCCGCGTTTCGTCGAAGGGTGGGGCCCACAAGTCACCGACTTTTTCTAAGAAGGGGTGAGAAAGAATGGACCAACCACCAACTCCTTCTTTTATAATAGTAAAGATATACACAGAAAAGTAATAAATTATATATGACATATATCGGTATTATATGAACAGAGACTGTGATTGTACACACTTACAACGTTCAGTATCGAACGAGTGAGCCGTTGAGAGCGTTGAGATTGAAAAGATCAAATAAATCCTCAAAGGTCATCGCGAGGATACAATCATGAATGTTGTGCTGGAAATGATCCGGCCTGAATTTGACAGTGATACCTGAGCGTCGTTCTGCCTATGGCTTATTGGCTTGTTCCATATAAAAAGAGTGTAATCTCTGGCAACCCAATCCTAGGGTTAGGATGAGCTCTTCCGAGACGATCATCGGCTCGCCTAGCACGAATTTGCGGGCCAATGGTAGGCAGGAGATATCATCATCTGTCTTCTTTGGTTTGGCCCTGCCTCGCTTGTAGGTCGACTTCACGGTAGTCGACTGTAAAGGTACCACCGGTGGAAGTTGCTTCATCGAGAATATGACCTGTGGACTTAGCACCGATGCAGGTAGCGGTGGTGGAGATAGGCATTGTGGAGATGGCACCAGTGCATGTAGCTCAGGTTCAGACTGCTCTTGTGGACCTGCCACCGGTGAAGAAGCCTCTAGGCAGATGTCGCTTTTGGGCCACTGGATGAATGTTCCAATGGTTTGCCCTAAAGTCACGATCTCGTCGTTGGGGGGCTTCGGTAGCGGGACGACCTCGAAATTGGCATGCATACCATCCACATAAACTTTTCCGAAGCCTGGTGCTACAGGTGTACGGTGCACCATGGCCCCAAGTAGTGCACAAGGGAACGGAAGCATATCTCACTTGAAGCATCCACTTCGTAGCCTCCTACATAATGATACAAAATTAGCACTCTAATTAGCTACTCCCATACCTGTACCCCTTCGTTCTACAGTACTTTTAGATCTTCCACCAACAGTGCTAGGTACACATTAATATCATTCCCAGGTTGTTTTGGCCCTTGGATAAGTATTGACAGCAAAATATACTTTCGCTTCATACATAACCAAGGAGGATGGTTATAGATGCAGAGAGTCACGGACCAAGTGCTATGTCGGTTGCTCATACTACTGAAAGGATTCATTCCATCTGTACTCAGTCCAAACATTATATTCCTTAGTTCTGCACCGAAGTCTGCAAAACTCCTATCGATGTTTCTCCACTGGGGGGAATCAGCAAGGTGTCTTATCATTCCATCCATCTTGCGCTCCTCCGAATGCGAACGCAGTAGTTTTGCCTCCTTTGGATTTGCAGAAAACCGTTTCAAATGGGGAATTATAGGAAAATACCATGCCACCTTAGCAGGAGGTCATTTCTTCACCTCTGTTCCCTTGCCGTCATCTGATTGATTGTTACGTTTGTATCGGGATGCGTTGCACACCGGACATACATGCATGTTTGCATACTCTTTACGATACATGATACAGTCGTTCGGACATGCATGTATGCTTTCTACTTCCATTCCCAATGGACAAAGAACCTTCTTGGCTTTATACATGGTTTTACGCAACTCATTTCCCTCCGAAAGCATGTCTGCTAAAAGACTTAGCAGCGCCGTGAAACTCTTGTCGGACCAACCGTTGCTTGCCTTCAATTTCAACAGTTCAAGCATGGCCGACAATCTCGTGTACTTTGACCTGCAGCACGTGAACAAAGGTTTCTCCGAATCCTCCATCAAGCCCCGGAATTTAACATACTCTCTCATCATAGTTCTCTTCTACATCACGAAACATCTGATCTAGATTGTCATCGTGCAACCTATCCGAATCCGAACAAAAATTGGCATCATCCGGCGGCACATCATTCACTTGACCGGCAATGTCATCCTACGGCATATCATTCACTTCACCAGCGATGTCGTCCGGCAGTATATCATTGACTTCGCCGTGACTGGTCCAACACGTATAACCCTTTTTGAAACCCCTCCGAATCAAGTGCGCTTCAATCTGCTCTCGGTTCGTAACCATCTTTAAATTTTCGCAGTTAGTGCATGGAAAATACATATATTCCACCCCCTTTATTCAACATATCCTCCTCGGCAGCTCTTGTAAAAGCAGACACGCCATTAATGTACTCTTCACTCATACGGTTCGCGGCATACATCCAGTTTCGGTCCTACGTTATGCATATATATAACAATTTAGTATTAAAAATTAAATTAATTAATTGTTACTACATATATACCACATGCATTGAGGCTTTGCTAGCTTAATTCATATTATAAACACAACAACTATTTCCCCAGCGATCGCTGAAGGTATATAACCAACAATTTTGATAAATTTCGCCTCCCACATGACGGGAACTAATCATGTATGGTCAAGTAGATGCAAACCATCTTCAATAACACTCACCAAAACTTAGATCAGATCTAAATTGTAATGTAAAGAAAAATAAATTTCATTACTAACCATATCTAGGGCAACCAGGAACGTATGAATCTTCAAAACTCTATCTCTACCTCCTCCCACCAAATTAACTGGCCTAAAATCGCCTCCTGATCGAAATGAAGACAGAGTGCAGCACCGGCTAGATCTGGATCGAAATGACCAAGGCATGAAAGACTTCTTCTACTGGCAGTCGAAGACCAACCTGAAGTCGTGACAAACAAGTCGGATGAGAAGCAAGTCGTAGCAGACGGCAAGAAAAAATCCAAAGTCGTAACAAGCAAAACGGCGGAGGTGATCGGACGTGGTCGGGAAAGCATTCAACCACGACAATCAAAGATCGGACGTGGTTAGGGAGTCCTTCGACCACGGAAAACGAAGACTGAACGTGGTCAGGATACGCTACGACCACGACAAAAAGGGTTTGAATGTGGTCGGAAGGCATTACGACCACAACAAACCAGCAATAGACGTGCAACCGACTGCGGACGATCACCTGCACGCACAGATCCAAGGATCGGCCTAAGCGGTCGAAACATCGGCCCGAGTGATCGATATCGATCGCATGAAGTAAGCATGAGTGATCTGTACGGACCTCATGATGCAAGCAAAGGCGTGGCAAGCAGAAGCTCAAGAGGAGCTCTCACACAAACAAAAGAAGGCAGTCGTAAACCTGGAGTATGGATCCCGAGGTGACGAGAGGAAGCACGGTGTGAAGGACGGTGGTCGAAAGTGAGGCCACACAACAGTGAAAGTAGCAGCTGGTGGAGGAAGCGCGAGCAAGAGTTGCAGGGAGAAGACAACCAAGGAAAAGGCTATGGAAGCAGTTGCTCCAGCCCTGGAAATCCAGTCAAGGAAGGAGCAGGAGAATATGAGAAAAGAGACTGGCATGTGGACTAGTGGAGAAAGAATAACCAGTTTAGGGAGGTGAATGTTAGAACTAAGGCAGTGTCTATACAACATTCGACTATTTTTGGAGACAAAAACAGTCAGATTTTAGGACATTGGATGGTGATCCAATGCTCCTGATCTTTTTTGGAGGGGTTGCTTATATAAGCGGATCCGTTGGATAGATATCCAACGCCCCCAGATCATCTGACTGTTTTTGCTTTCAAAAACAGTCGAATGTTCTATAGCACTTCTCTAGAACTAAACTGGTTAGTCCGGTAGTTCCGGCTGGGTGGTCCGGTAGTTCCGGTGAACGGAAGTACCGGCTGTGTAGTCCGGTAGTTCCGGCGAACGGTAGTTCCGGATGAAGCGTTGTGGTAGTACCAGTCCGAAGCCCTGTTTTCGTCTCGGACTGTTTTTCCGTTTTAAATCTCCGTTTCTGATTTGATTCCATGTAAGAAAAGGAGTAGGTCTTTTGTAGTACCTTTGAGAGCCTATATAATGAAGAGAAACTCGAAAAGGTCGAGAGTAATTTGCACCACCAAATTAGAGAATTTCATCTCTGATTGAACCATGCGCTGATCCTGTGATTTTGCTGACATAGCCCACGAGCTCTTTGTGGCCCCGGCATGCAGAGGAACTCAAAAAACAAATTCAGTAGCTTAGCTACTGGAAGCACATGGACACAAACGAGGCCATCGAGCAACACCACAGCAAGCAAAGCTCTTCTGGCCTTAGCTTCAGACGACCTAAGAAGCGTACAATTGTCAACGATGTAAACAAAGCCAGGTCGATGAGACCGATTAGCATACGTTAATGTTAGTTCTAGCTAGCACCAATTAAGTGGACAAACCGCAGAAACAAAAGAAAATTGAAGGGACATCTCTCACGAGGTAGAACTTGTAACAAATGATCCCATAGGCTTATATAGCGCGCACCAACACACAAAAACTCAAGGGAAGCACATATAGCTAATTAACCCCGAATAATTAGCTAACCACATCGAACCAGCTAGCTAGAAGCTTTCGAGGGAGGCAATGGCGGGAGACAAGCAGAGCGTTGTGCTCCTCAACTGCTTCGTCAGCCCGTTCGGCAACCGCGTGCGCATCGCGCTGGCGAGGAAGGGCGTGGCGTACGAGGAGAAGGCCGAGAACCTGGGAGCCAAGAGCCCGCTGCTGCTGTCCTCCAACCCCGTCCACGCCAAGGTCCCCGTCCTCCTCCTCGGCGGCAAGCCCGTCTGCGAGTCCCTCGCCATCCTCGAGTTCATCGACGAGGCCTTCGCCGGCACCGGCAGGCCGCTCCTCCCGCTGATCCTTCGCCCGCGCCCAAGCCCGCTTCTGGGCCACCTACATCGACACCAAGGTCACCGACGTTCATTTCTGCGTGCACGAGTGTACGCATGCATGGATGCTTAATTAGTTACATTACACACAGGCTAATTATAACTCGTACGTACGTACTGTGCAGCTGCCGGAGTGCGCGCTGCGGGTGTGGAGGTCACCGAAAGGCGCGGCGGCGGTGGTGGAGGAGGGGAGGAAGGGCATGGTGGGCGTGTTGAAGACGATGGAGGGGAGCTGGGTGGGAAGGCCTACTTCGGCGGGAGGCGCTCGGGTACGTGGACGTGGCGCTGGTGCCGTTCGCGCCGTGGTTCCTGACGTACGAGCGGTTCGGCGGGTTCAGCGTGGCGGACGAGTGCCCGGCGCTGGCGGCGTGGGCGGCGCGGTGCGCGCGGGAGAACGACTGCGTCGCCAAGTCGCTCCCCGAGGCCGAGGCGGTGTACCAGTTCGCCTGCGGCATGAGGAAGCACATGGGCCTCGACCAGTAGATATATAAATCTCGAGTTCTCCATCGGTCGAGCAGATCGGCCGGTGCAATAAGCTAGCCGGCAACCACTGTTGCACCTGTACGCATGCATGCGCGTGCATGTCGACCGTTTCGCAGGTGGGTTGATTTGGTGACTCTCTGTTTTGTGGTGTGTTGATCCATCAATTTCTAATTTCTCAGTCTTTGTCGTCGTTGATGAACCGCAGTCTCCTTCTGAGGGGGGACACTTTTTAATTCCTATGCACTACGGAGTATAGACGTGCTATATGAGCCTGTTTGATATAGCTGCGGCTTATGAGTTTTGACAAATTTTTTTTAATTTTAACTATTTACGACATAAATTACAGAGAGAGATACTCGTTTGTGATTTTGGTTGATACAGATGTTGGGCTTTTAACGTGTATTACAATTAACTTATAGACATCAACTTAAAAAAATACTCTATTTAAACGTTAGGTACTGTAACAAAAGTCAAAACCGCTTTTAGAAGCCGTTAAAAAACAGGTCCTATATATTCTAGTATTTATCGGTATAAAACATCGAAACAGCGTGCCGCCGCACTTACGCAGCTAGTATATATAACAGCCAGATGAACGGCTTGAGCCACGACCCGTTCTTGCACCATCAACCGATCAGGCCCGCTGGGCTTGTAATGCACATGTTGCTGTCGAAATTGTTCTGCAGCTACTGCACGCGTCGACCAGGCCGGGCTCAACTCCCGGTTTACCGAGACGTCGTCTCCCGCACCGAAGCGAAGTCCCCACCACGTGCACGCAGAAAAGGAGAGGAAATTTCAGGCATACAAATCGACGTTTGTCCCATGCAACTGTGCATGGATTCCAACTCCTCCTTTCATGCTTTGCCCCAGGAACGGATCCACATCCTAGGTAAAGTAGGCTTTAACTTAGGGTGTGAAAAAATATCTAGTGTATAGCTTAAGTAAATTCAGTTCAGCCTGGCTAATATTTTCTTAGTCCCGTCCAGATAGTCTATATCATTCCACCACTAAATCCAGAGCGTAACCAAATTCTGACTCCGCCACTGCTTTGCCCTGAAATAGAGGGGCATGCGATCTCATCCGAATATTGAGTATCTGACTGAATCACCGCAGATACGATGTGTGCTTGGATAGCTTGGCGTTGTAGATTCAGAAACTAACTAGTATATCTATATCCTTTTTAACCGAATGGTTGCGTTGAGGCGTTTACGGTTTGAGCTAGCGTTTGGGCTCAGGGGTGGAACTAGATCCCGAGTTAGATGGCTTATAGTCCGAGATCTAAAAATCAAAGCCCATAAAACAACAGTAAGTTAGGTGTAAAAGGTTAAAAATGAAAGTTTATATTGACCAAAACCAGTTGGCTCAGCCTGGGATTTAGTCTGAGCCTAGTTTCGGGCTGCCTCCCGACCGACGGGTTCCTAATCGATCGTGTGCCGCTATCTTTTTTATTTCTTCTTGAGAACAGGCCAACGCTTTACTTCAAATCAATGTCGATATACAATCAGCCTGAAAGCAAAAGGATAAAAAAAAAGCTAGGGGTCGTCTATTTCACAGTCACCTTTTTTGACCTCTGGATCTTGATCCAAAGGCCACACGTCCCTAAGTGTCGTTTCTGTTGTTGCTGCTGTATTGTTGTTATTGTTGTTGCTAACGGGTCCGTAAGTTTGAATGTTCGACCCATTAAGCTGGTTTCGGCTTTAGGGCTGTTTGGCAACGGCTACGGTTTATGGCTTTTGGTTGAAATTTTTGAATTTTGACTGTTTACGGTACAGATTACGGAGAGAGAAACTCACTTGCGATTTTGGATGGTACAGATGTTGGACTTTTAACGTGTACACCTTTTAACTTATAGACCTCGTCTTAAGAAAATATTTCGTTTAAACAAAACCAAAAGTGTCGACTTTAGAGAAAAGAACATGCCCACCGAGGTTTCAATTGGGCTGCAAGTTTTAGTGTTGAGCCAGCAAAGATAGTTTGCTGTTTAACCAGTTTGGGCTTCTTTTTATATAGAATTTAGTTGGGCTCCAAAGATGTGCATGGGCTAAAGAAAAAGATACCGACTTAACATTAAAACAAGATAAATCCAAGTCCGAGTCTTGATGATGTCGCTGCTGCGTGCAGACCTTGGAATAAACTGTCAAATCAAGCGAAGAGGAATAGATAGAAGCATGACGGCAGAGATCGAAGCTCGAGACGGCGGCGGCGGCGCGTGATGCACAAGAAGCGCAAGCGGGCCGCGAAGCGGAAAAGCGGCGGCGTTACAAACTCGTCAAAGAATAGGCGGCGGTGCTACCATGCAAAATTCCTACACTTCTATGACAATAAATTTGTGGACTCGCACGGCTTGGACGAACTAGAAATTAGAGACTACGGTTTGGATGGGCGAACGGAAGACTCACGAGAAAAATAACGCGGTGACTCACTGAAAGCGAGCGGCGCGGCGGTGGAGTCGGCGGGGTCGATAACGGCCGACCTCGACGACGAGGTCGGCGAGCGGCAGTGGTCGGCGGCGCAATGCACAAGCGCGCGGGGCGGTGTCCGAAGGTAGTGGTGGGGGCCGGAGAGCCGGCGAGGCGAAGTCGGCGATGTAGCTCGGCGAGATGCCGGAGTTGACGGCGAGCACGGCGAACCATGCGGGAAGCGGTTGTAGGCCGCGCGAGGAGGCGATGGGAGGCGGATCGGCGGCGAAGGGCGGCGCCTCGGCGGCCGGGCGGCAGCGGCGAGCCATGCGGGTGGCGGTGCTGCGCGGCGCGGGGAGACTTGGGAGGCCGGGCGCGCCGGATCTGTCTTGAGCCGGCGGTGAGCAACGGCGACAAGAAGGAAGCCGTCCGGACGAGGCGGTAGAGCAACGGCGGTCGGCAAGAAGACGAGCCCGATCCGCTGGATCTAGCGAGGAGCCCGGGCAACAGAGGACCGAAGCGGTGCACGCAAAAAGTTTTATACTCGATCGGTTTACAAACCAACCGAGGAGACCGAACGCACGGATCGGGCGCTCGCGGCGGCGGCAACAGCGAAGCGGCGGCGGGCGGCGGCGGCGGCGGCGGCGGGCGGCGGAGGAGTCGCCGAGCGGCGCTGGCGGCGGGCGCTTTTTCTGGTCTCGATGGCGCGGATGGCGGCGGCAAGTTGGCCCGAGCGGGGCGGGAAGCGGCGGTGGCGGAGGCTGCGGGGAGGCTGGCGGGGCGGCCGGAGGAGCGGGCGGCGGGTGGATGGCGTCGCTGAGCCGCGGGCGGACGCGGCGTGATAGAGCCGGCGAGGAAGAGCGCAAGGCCGGCATGGCGAGCAGCGTCGGAGAGGCGGTGGTGAGGCCGAGGCGACCAAGGCCATGCGCCCATACTCCCCGCCGTGGCGGCGGCGGGGCGCTCCCTCGCCCTTCCAGGCGTCCTCGCGGCTCTCGGGCGCCGGCGGCGGCGCCGCTCGGTGGCCTTGCCGTAGACGCGCGCTTGGAGGTTGTCGAGTGCGTCGCGCGGGACGTCCGCGGATGCGTTATGCGGCTCGAGGCAATGGTTGAGGCGGGCGGCGCGCGTGCGGCAAGTCCTCCACCTCGTTGAGGTCGTCGATCTTAGCCTCCGTCTTGGCGCGTGCTCGATAGCGATCTTGGTGGCCACCACCGCCCGGTGTGTCAGTCCAGGCCTCGCGGCTCCGGTGGTCACGGCGGCAATGACGACTCCGGCGGGTGGCTAGCCGGAGACGAGGAGGCGGCGGATCCGACGCACCCAACAAGGTGGCGCCCGGAGAGATCTATCCTCCCAGGGGCAGCGGATCTGGAAGTAGATGAGGTTAGGGTTTCAACCTAAGCTCTGATACCATGTTATGAATATTGTGTGTGTATTGATATGAGACCCAAGGGGTCATATATATAGGAGAGTACAAGAAATATGCCATATAGAGATAAGGCATATATGGAATAGAATCCAAACTCTATCTCCTAATACAAATCTATCTCTATCTCCTTAACACTTTCTTCCCTGTACCCGCAGGATATAATAGTAGAACCGATCTGCTACAAGTTTTAGAGAGGAGAAATGAAAAGGAACAAAACCAAAAAAAATACATAGACGAGAATACCATGCGAAGGAGATGAAAGGTTTAAAATCAAATGAAACCTATCAATTTTCTACCAAATAAGTCCTCACTGTCTCTGAATTTTTCCTCCATTGCCTGGTTTCCAAGTTCTCCTTTCTTCTACCATTCGCACACCAGGATGAAAATATAACTTATAAGCACAAGGATGTTGTTGTTTTCAATTATCTATATAAGCTTGGCAAAAATACAGAAACTGAATAATAAAGCAAAGCAGAAACACAGGGGACTTCAAACTCGTGAATGTCTTCTCGACCTAATACTTTGATTGCTTGTCTTTTACTACACCTCATACTAAAGAATGTTTCCCAGTACAACTCTGCAACATTGCAAACAAAATTGATAGTGTTTAGGTTGCCATGAGTTAGTCTTCAAGTTGACAAGACAAGACTATATAGTTATGAGTTTTCTGAACCCCAGCAAAATTCAGAGAAAACATTTAGCCCTAAACCCAGAAAAGGTACAGAGACAAAAACTAGAATCTAAGCAAGACATATCTTTTCTCTTGGTGAACCCCTACAAATTATAGAATCAAAAGACAGACAAATTATAAAGCCATATATAGCATACAAGGAAAAAAATAGTACTGAACCCATTGAAATTACAGTTTAACTCAGTGGACAAGTTATGAACTACCTTAGAGCTATAACAGTGAGATATATACTAACTTTCATTATATCTAAACTCTGAATTTTAAGTTACATTTGCAATCCTTACCTTTGAAAATGATTACTCGGTAGACATAAATTTGGTGGGCCGTTAACAGATTAAAAAAGACAAACAAGAAAAGAAACTCTAATCTACACAAAAATATTTAAACTTAGTGAACCCAGACAAAGGACAAAGATAAAACTCAGACTAAGGTAAACAAAATCTGTACTCTTGGTGAACCCTTACAAATTACAAATTACAAAGACAAGGACAAATACAATTTTATGCTGACATCCTCAGTTAATATAATATTTTGTAGGGTTTCAAATTATTAAATTTGGGAGAATTGTATTTAACATGGAGATGAAAATTACTGCTATTGCATATTACACACAAAGAGGCACTGGAAATATTTGACAAGTTCAATTCAAAATTTGACCTGAAACAGGCTCGTGACACTGATATTGAAGAAGAAACAACTATACCCCAAAATCTGCCAAGGCAATACAGAGGTAAGAATAACACTAGATAGCAAAACTATCAATCTTAAAACAAACATATCTAATATACCAACAGAAGAATTTGCACGTGAGTTATATTAAAATTGCACAGAATGTACCATTGCAATTTTATAAACATATTAATATAACAACAGAAGAATTTGCACGTGAGTTATATTAAAATTGCATAGAATGTAACATTGCAATTTTATAAACATATTTAATTTAACAACAGAAGAATTTGCACGTGAGTTATACTAAATTTGCACATATGTACAATTACAATTTTATTTAAAATGGTGTGCAAGTTGAAATCTGCTAGGTGTTTTCATAGATTACTTGCATATTAAGGAACATCAGCACATCCTAGTCAAACAAGAAAAGAAAAGGAACACAACATTCAACTGCAGATGAGAAACAAAGAAATAATCCGCACGTAAAATGAACTAATATTGCACACTACCTAACACTGAATTTTTAATTAGACTGGTACAGAGGTAACTTTTAAACTGAGTCATGTTTATCTCAGAGAAGCAAGACCACTGCACCAACGACCACAAGGAAACACAAATGTAAGTACAATACTTGATAATAGGAAGGCTGATTTAAATCAATTGTTACAGTTCAAAGTAGTCGATCATATTGAAAATAGGAACTACAGGAAAGATCTTCTAAAATTGCCACTACTACAGAAAACCGTATTACAGACGGTTCAAAAACGTCATCACAGACGGTTTTCTGAACCGTCTGAATTTATGGGTCAGTAATAATCGAAGGTTATCACAGACGGTTCGTAACTAAAAACCGTATGTGACAGCTGATAATCACATACGGTTTTTAACTGAAAACCATCTGTGATTATCAGTTATCACAGACGGTTTTTAGTTACAAACCGTCTGTGATTATCGATTATCACGAGCGCTTTTAGTTACAAACCGTCGTGATATTCTTTTCTATCCTAAATCTATTTACATTTATTGGCTAGCCTCAGGAAATGCTAGCCATGCCCTCTGAAACAAGCAAATCAACATGTACATGTATACATATAATTCACATCTCAATTCATTTCACAAACATAAAACATCCAATTCACATCGCACTTCATTTCACAAACATAAAACATCCATTTCGCAAATCAATTAATTGAAATGAAAATAAGCAAATATAGGATGAAACACAGTACACATTTTATTTTTATTAAGATTAGAGCCTACCATTACAATATTCTAAAACAACAAACATGTTGTCTATCTAGCTAACACAACAAGAACAGAGAAAAGTAAAGATCCTTGTGCATTGTCTGCTTCGTGAGGCAAGGAGGAGGAGGAGGAGAACAGCAAGGAGATCGAACAACAAAGAGAAAGAGAACAGAAAGGAGGCTAGGTTCTGGTGATTATTTATAAGGGAGAGAGTGCGATTGATGGAGAGGCAGAGCTACAATCCGTGGGGTGAGGATTGGTGGATTTCTATTGGCTAGGGTTGGGTTGAGGAGGATCGACGGACCCAGTGGTCGGATTATCACAGATGGTTTGGTAGCTAGAACCATATGTGATGAATGAATATCACAGACGATTCTATATGCCAACCGTCTGTGAATTAGAGCACAAAATTTTATATACCGATGCAATATAAACAACTAGTCTGAAAAGATAAAATAGCAAAGTTTTATATGGCTTATATATACTCATTTGAAAGGTTTCGATGAGATATACAACTTTTCGATTGAAGCAAAATCCAAATTCGATAGGAAGACCAAGAAAAGGGCAAAACGAAACAAAAACTTGCGATGCAGGTTTAGGTCCCAAGATGGCCAATTTTCGGGGTCTTGGATGGCGACAGGTGCAAGCGTGTCATTTGTTTTGGATCGGGCTCGTCGTTAAATTTCCAACGAGTACAAGAACGTCGAAAACGGATACCGTATGCAAAAGTTATGCCCGTTTTACTGAAGGTGTCTCAAAATTGAATCCTACTCGGACTCAGGCGGGAAATTATAAAATTTTGGGAAATTGCAAGACGGGAAACATATCACAGACGGTTTTATAATAAAAACCATCTGTGATACTCCTTTTTCCCGCCACAAACACCATAGACGGCCTTCAAATTAAAACCGTCTGTGATAGTGTACATCACAGACGGTTTCACAAAACCATCTGTGATTTGACGTCTAGTATTAGACTTTCTGTAGTAGTGTGCACATTAACCACCACTTCAATTTTAAACAAGATAATATTAATTTTGTGTCGCGACTTTTTCTTAAGGATATAGAAGAACCAAGGAAAAGCATGATGGAAAACAAGACATAAAAAATGAAAAATATGAACATTGAACTTAAAATCAAATTCAATTGCCACTATAACATGTAAACATATTTCATTGTACAAACATCAATAATAAGCTTAAAATCCATATACAAAATTTTATAGCTCACAAGTATTTAGTCCTTAGGTAAGTGCCAAAACTTTTATAGCTCGCAAAAGGCAAATCCATATAGAAAAAATAAAATTCACATAAAAGATCTTCTAAAACGCACATTATCTACACGCAACTTTAACTAAAATATTATGCAATTTTTATCGACTTGTATTTCTTAAGGGTGTAGCACAACCAATTCAAAAATGCAAGACGAAGAACATGAAATAAGAAAAGTGGGTACTAAAATATCAACTTAGCATCAGATTGCCTTCATTTGAACCTTACCATTTCTACAGTATCTAACATCAAACATAGGTAAAATAGATTTGACCTATAAAGCAATATGGCGCCAAAGTGCCGTACCCATGCTCGATATGTATCCGATACGACGATATGTATCAATACGGTATCAGCAAAGTATTGGTGGATTTCAGCTAAAATATAGATAGTAAACATCCCAATACGCAACAATACGTCATTGATATGTTTCGGCCCATAATGGTCCAACAGATCCAAACCAACGCCCACTCGTCACGCCCCGCTACTAATCCACTGTAACCCTAACACCGACGTAGTCACGCCCCATGCTCCCGCCGCCGCTCCCCACGGCTCCATTGCTGCTCCTGCCTCCCTACTCCCGCCTCCGCCACTCTCCCTACTCCCCTGCTCCCACCGCTCTCTATGCCCCTACTCCGTCGCTCCCCTTCTCCCACCACTCTCGCTTATGTATAACATTAAGGTATGCTTCACAAATAGATATTGCATTTGTATAATGTTGATTGTTGAAGATTATAGACTTACGAGTTGCAGTTGATTTTAGGCGATGGGTCCAATTGATATAAACACCAAGCTATTGTGGAAGCATGTTGATATTCTGGAGAGATTTACAGGTGGTGAAGGAAATGCGCGATTCAGATGCAAGTATTGTGCATGGGAATACTGTGGAAGCTACTATAGAGTTAAAGCACACTTGCTTAAAATATCTAATGCCGAGATCAGAATGTGTCCAAATCGACAATAGCTATACTTGACAGACTTTCAGAGTGAAGTTGATGAGGTCGGAGAAGAAAACTTGGAGTTTCTTGCTATTTCATGTCGTATTTGTGCAACATAGTCTATCATGCTCTCCATTTAGTCTTGCTGGCTACTGGTTATGTTGTACTATTGTTAATGTTTACTCTACATACTAATTTTGATGTTTGTCTTGTGAACTTATCAATTATCTTTCAATAATTAGCTCAAATCAGTTAATTACTGACAAATTTGCCTCCGTACATATTTAGATTAATGATTTTCTTTGCATACAAGAATCAGCATGTTATGTCAATGACATGAGAATGCAAGATTTTCTCCATGCCTCTGCTGAACATATACTGGAAATGATGATTGATGACTATGTACATGAAGGGATTAGCCTTTGGAATTGAGGAGTTCAAGCACTATAAGATGTTTGCTCCAAATCAATCTTTTCAATTTATAATCTAGATCTACACATCCAAATGCTCCTGTCTTTGTTGGCACAGAACAGCTCCATGTCCAAGAAGCACAGAAAGGAAAACCAGGCTAGCCATGGACCAGTGATCCCACAAGCTGTATATGGTAAGCTGCTGCTGATGTTTGGTTGAGTGCCTTGTCGACAGAGATACACGAGCTTCTAATCAATTACATCTTGGTACTCACACTTTTTGCATGGACAATTGCTGCTGATGTTTCCCTTATGCAAAAGCAATTACAAGAGCATGGACAACTTGTCATGTAAGACGTCTACTTTTGTTCTGTTAAGTGTTAATTCTAGCATAGTTATTTTGATCTTGATGAGTTGATTGCGTGGTTCTTTGAAAAATTTGTTACCGATTTCTAATGTTTGTCATCCTCATCCATATATCTATGAACTACAATTATTTTCGTGGTTAACATTTGATGAATTGATATTGCTTAATCAATAAAGTTCTTTAGCTTACTGGCTGTTTAGATATGAAGTTATGCTTATTATTTACTTCAAGCACACACTTATTTGCCACCTGTTATATGATTATGCAGTTTGCCAAAAATGCATTCGTTATATTCTACTCTAGGGAGAGCAGTTGCCCTACTCTGATACTATCAACTGGTAAGTTTTTTATTTTCTCCCTCTCTTGTAGCTTGTTATAATTTTTTTTATTTTCAAATACATATATACTTGCCGTATCGTCGTATCCTTGTTTTTGGAAATATCGTTTCACTGTATCCGTATCGTCGTACCCATATTTCGTATTAGGGCATCCTAGGATTTGACAAACAAATTACTTTCTAAACATGACCCTAATAGAAGTATACAGACGTACTCATTTCAACATATGTCGTCTAATTCTTTTGTAGGTCTCCATTGGGAGTGATGGATCAATAGCCTGCTACAGCAGCAAAAAAACATTCAAAAAATGGAGGTCAGTGGTATACTAAGTTTGGCAAAGTGGACAACATGCTACCGGAGGAGTTTGCTTACAAAAGAATATTACATTTAGCTACTAAGTTGATGCCTGACGATAAGTGAATGAGAAATTATGATATGAGCATCTGTATATAGTATTATCACAAGCAGGGAGAAGCATAAACACAAGTTTATTCTAACAAATGAACAACTTTGGATAACCTACTAGCTAGGCAAACTTTGCATGCAAAGACTCTCATGGGCAACTAAAAGAAATAGAAAATTAAACTAAGATTAGTGGTATAGTCTTACTAGCGCTGAAAGAAAGAAAGACTGAAAAACTACTCCTAGGGCTGCAAGAAAACACTATGATAACTACAATACTAGATAGCAGGTATTAAAAATCTAAACTACATACAATTTCTTCTAAAGTTGCACGTTACCTACCACTAAAATTTTAACTAAAATGATATGCAAGTTTTTATCTGGTGGGTATTTCGAGAGGATGTAGTAGCAAGCACAAAAATGTAGTTTATTATTCTATCATTTTAACTAATGTGATATATGTATATATATATATATATATATATATATATATATATATATATATATATATATATATATATATATATATATATATATAGGACGTTGAAATTGGGCACCGGGTGCCCGGCACATGATTTCAAATGCACGAATTCAACCCAAATTGGGTATATTTTTGAAAATATCGCTTTAGGGTATGTACCCATCCATAACAATTCAAATGAAACATATACCTTTGAAAAATATACTTGAATTCAAAGTTTTGAACAATTTAGATCACATGCTTTGCTGATTTATATATATAATCAGCACATACCTATAATCAAACTATCAATAAAAGGCAACTACAGTTCAAATTTCATTCGAACTTGTTTGAACTAGTTAGTAAACTAGTTAAATTTGATATCTAAGAAATTTTAAAATTTTTCGCACTTTACGATACATACCTATTTTAGACTATGGTGCCCGGGCATCAAGGAGCACTCATTATTTTTACTATATATATATATGTCCTTCCTTTAATAGGCTTAGTATTTCCGGCAATTGCAATGACTTCTTTATTTCTTTATGTGCAGAAAAATAAGATTGTCTAGAACGGACAGGGGTTAATTTTCTCAATGTATTTCCACACAGGATCATGATACATATATTTTTTAGTGTAAGTAATATAATATGGTAGGGTATGTGGTTGTTTCAACACATAAATGAAAAAAAACTATGGATGCGGATATAGGCTACATGCTTAAATGATATGTACCCCTTGGGATCGATAAACCTTTTGGATCTTATTAACCAAAGAGATACGACTTTGGGCTATGGTTAGCTCAGCTCCAATCAAGAATCCCCAGGGGACCCCAAGAATTCTTGGTATACGCTCATTCCAATCCTCAATTCTCCTTTCAAAATTTGGCGATAGAAAATCGAATAATAGATAATTTGTTATGAAAGAAAGAAAATATTCTTTGAAGAATCAAGATTCGTAACCAATATTTGTCTTATTTGTTGGATTAGGTCTAACTTTCTTAACTAAACTACAGGAGTGGAACTTTACAGGATGAAATAGAGAAAGACAAAAGATAGAACTTAAAAGGATAATTGAAGTGACTCGTCTTCGAATCAACTTTGGTTGGGGGTTCAAAAAAGGAATAAAAAATAAAGTAAATTCAAGGAAAAGCTTTCCTTTTTTTAAGGGGGCCCTTGGGTGGTCGTGGAATGCTTTTCTTCTCTTATTCCATATGGAAATACAATCAGTTAAAATAAGAAGGAATATGGGAATATTCGACCGTTTTAATTCTTTATTTATCTTTTATTCCAAAATTCTCTCAAAAATCCAATTTCATTTTTCAATAGGGTTAGATGATCAAGTTCTTAATATTATTACTTTACTATATATATTCACTCAACAAATGTCGGGTACTAGTTCATTATAAGAAAAATAAAAAAAATTATAGAACTAGTAGCAAGAAAGTACATGAACAAGCATAGTTTAGCAACTCAATTCAGTTATGTGGGGTTGCATTACAGGGATTAAAAAGGATCATTTACAGAAAAAGTTAACAATACACACCACACACTCGCTATCACATCAAAAGGGCTTCCCACATTTATAACAACTAAAAATAAATAGGTTGATGATCTTGTATGAGTATGACTATAGATAATTAAGACAAGGTATATATCCATCGACTTGTACAAGGTGAAAGCATCTAACATGGGGGTATGCACAAAACAAAGGATAGACAGAACCGTCAAAAAACAAGTATTAAGTCTCTATTGAATTCAGAGAAATCAAATTTGCATTTGGGCACTAAAATGCCCCCATTAGTAACTGAAGATGGTGTAAGTTCTAAAAAAACGAATGCAGACCAATGCTTAGAAACACAAGAACTCCTAACAAAATGAAAGCTTAGTAGTCAACTATATAAACAGAGCACATAAACGGTAACTAAGCTACATAAAAGCAACGAAAGATAAATCTGGGAGACAAATCCAAGTTGTGAATTTTGCATCGAAAGCTCACTAGTGATGTCATTCACCGGTGACGGCGCTCACCAACAGCAACTCGGCCACCATGCCTCTCTCACTCTCTCTCTCTCAAGTCTCAATACCTACCAGATACATGTGTGTGTGACTGGAGTATCTATCTCACTACATTGGTGCCCAAATAAATCAAAACTCTACCACACATATATGAGATGACATAAATCGCACAAGTAATCACAAAATCAAACCAACAAAAAGCTCATCAGAACACCATAGAAGATTTAGGATGGGGGAATTATCAACACACCTTGCAAAACGATGAGATCGATACTTCAAGTCCCCAACAGCAAACACAACAACACCACTCCCCGCTCACCTACTGCAACCAGAAACCACCACCGCTGGACGCAGCTCACCGCCGAGAAGCCGCACACAAACGGGAATGCCAAGTCACCTCCTCTCTCCGCCGCCTCCCTCGGATTTTCAGGTCACATCCTCTCCATCGCCCTCGAATCTCGATTGATTGAGAAATTTCAGACAAGTCGACAGAGAGAACGGGTTGGAGACTGAATCGGATCGGTAGGGAATCAAAACATGAAGAAACAAAACCCACCCGCTCCACTAAAGCACAGATCTCAAAGCGAATCCGACGGCTAAAAATTGACTGAAACAAAAAAATTCCTGGCCGCTGTGCATTAGCAAATATGAAAAAACTAGGGACATCCTCCCTGGATTGACTAGATATGTCCGACGAGGCCTGTCTTCTGCAGGGCGTGCGTGCATGAAGGTAGAGGTGGAAGACAGTGGTGTTTTTCAAGGTCAGCTTGATGCCTGATCGGTTTGGCACATCTCAAGCACGGTATAGACATGCCACGTGGCTGGTTGTACCAGCGCGGTACGAACGGTGGGCCAGACTGACCCTAGAAAGCTGGCCCATCGGGCGGCACAGTATGGCCCGACGAATCATGTCGTGCTCGGGCCGGCCCAGCATGGTGGGCACGGGCGGCATGACGAGCACGCCCATGTTGGCAGCCACCTCGGCCTCGCCTCCTGCCTCCTGTCGCCATCCCATGGGCACAATTCTCACGGTCATCCCTACAACCACAAGCCATTGTAGAGCAGAGAGAGGGAGTAGAGGGGAAAGACTGGAGTATACCGAAGCCCAGACGAGTGGGTGACAGCTGCAGGAGGAGGAGCAGGGGAACCGGAGTCGAGGGCGGCAGCCGGGTGCTTGTCCTGCTCTGCATCCCCGCACCGCCCGCGAGTGCATCGACGGAGGGGGTGGGGGTCGCGACGCTGCCTCCGCTGGTGCCAACGCGGACAACTTCTCTTGCTCCGTAGCCAGAGACTCCACGAGTGGGCGGAGCCATCCTCGCCTCCTCCTCCTCCTGCCGATGCCTCCGTAGCTCGCGCGTGCCGTTAGCTCTCGGACTCTGCGTGCCCGCCTCGTGGCGCCGGTCGTGGAGAAGATGGCGGGGGTCGGGGAGGAGAGGGAGGCTACTGGGAAGGAGAGGGAGATGGCGGGGGTCCGGAGGCGGCCGGGGGAGAGGGAGGTGGCGGGAAGGAAGAAATGAACCAGGGACTCACTGCGAAGGGATTTTATGGAATAGGATTTGGCATTTTTCGATTTAACCCTCCTAGTTTTCTAAAATCTACAAATAGGTTCTTGTCCATTTTGATTTCTTCTATTCTAGCCCTCAGAAACTCTGATTTCATCGCAAAAAGATTCTACACATCCGCTATGACATATACATCATGCATGACAATCCCTAGAATGCCAAATTTGAATATTGAGTTAGGGTTTGGAGGTGTGAATGTGTGATGTATATATATATATATATATATATATGAGATGAGGAGAAAGATTAGGATGGTTGGATCTTAATCCAATGGCTAAAAAGTGACCGAGATATATATGTTATGATTTATGCCGAGTTCATTTTGCATTTGTGGTATGAGGTGTATTTTGTTGTTCTTCATTTTTGCACTTGTGAATTGTGATATAAGGTATCCATTTTTGTTCTTTCTTAAGAAACATCATCATATAAAAATAATAAGTATTTTCAACGTTGCTCACCCTTAGGTCAGCACCACCGAACTCTAGGTCGCATGCTCGCAGCTCTCTTGCTTCTTCGCGTAAAACCAGTAGGGTTGGACTACTGGACAAGAAGATCAAACAAATCAATATATTCTAACATATATTTATAATTTTTACAATATAGCTCACCCTATTGTGATTTTATTTTACGTAAGTAAATTACTACTACATACGCTTCTAATTCTAGCATAGCTCCCTTCACCAAGTGCCTTTTTAATTGTGTCCCTATGTTTTATGCAACTAATTCAATTTTAACTAGTTTTTACCGAAGCGGGTACGAGAGAAATGAAGATGGCAGCCGCTGCCACCATCGTCGCCGTCGCCTTCGTCGTGTATAGTTACATCGGGCTGGGCATAAGCTGCACGGCATAAACGCCGGCACGGTAAACTTTGGGCCGTGCTTGGATCTAGCCGGAGACGAGGCGGGCTGGCACGGCATGGCACGACAGGATGACTGAACTGAACCGGTATGACACGAAGCAGCCCGAAGCACAGTGGATCTAGACCATGCTAGCACCATACAGTCCAAGTCCCAGCTCTACATGGAGGTGAAACGGCGGTGGTTTTCGTTGACAGCAACGCAGGGCCCAATACATATGGGCTCGGAATAAGCAACATGAGAAAAACTTCGGCATGGGCTTCGGAGAAAAATGGTATGTTTCTTTCCCGCTTGCATACAAATATTTGTTGAAAGACACGATAGTTCCTGTATAAACAGCATGAAAGGAGCAGTGGAGGAAACTATTTGCAAATTGCGAATCCATTCAAATTATTGAGTTGTGTACATCAACCAACACTCTTTCTCACGTCTAGCCTCCATCAGACAAACTTAAGATGTGGACTCAAAGTATGCTGTCGATATTTTTTAAAAATATATTACGCTAGCTAGGTCTTGAACTCAGGGTCTCTAGGCTATAATACTATATTAAGTTACATACAACAACTAATTCACCCTAAAACTTAACTTTACAGGGAAAGGTGTGAAATATAACGTGTGTTCTTTTAGGCTATGGCTGATGGTTTTTTGCTGCGGTTGATGGTTTTTATCTATACTTTTTGATATAGCAGCGAACAGTGGGGACGCCGATACGGATGAGGGACACGGTTTTGTACTCAAAAAGCCGTTAAGAGAATCTGTTTCAAGAAATTGTCCTGTTTCGATATTTGGCTTTTTAACTTCTCAAGAAACCAAAACCAGAAAGAAGAAAGAACAGGACCATACTTCAACACAAACATCACTTAACTTTACACGGAAAGGTGGGAAATATACTTTAACACAAACATTGAAGTTTTGGAATAGAGACTATGAGGCATTCGTATTGGCTATGACTAATAGCTTTGGCTAAAATAAATAATAGTAATCGAAGAAAGAGAGTGTTCATATTAGTTTTTAGCTTCTGCAAGTAAAAGTCAGAAGCACAAACCAATACAAACGGACCTATATTGTCTGGCAGTAGCTGAAGCGATGCATGGGAGCATAGGAAAATGGCAGAGTCATCGGTGCTTGACTGTTTGGAGAGGTCACAAATGGGTGGAATTAGGACTATCTTCACAGATCATAGAGGGAAGTTTCTTTAATTTCTTGATGCCAAGTTGGTGCCATGACCGGGAGCTTAACATGCTAAATATTTGGAAGCTGAAGCATCAGAAAGGGTTGGGATGTGATAAGGAACAGGGCTTCAGTTCATCGTACTTTTAATGACAGTGAACCAAATTTGGTTGTCAGCAAAGAGTATTGCCGAACCAAATTTGCACAATTATACAATGATATCGAAGGATACTCAGTCTGAACTCTGAAGCCCGTTTTGAACTAACACAAATGTGGATGTGCATAAGCCTTCTAAATTGGCTTGCAAATTGCTATGCTCTACAAAATGGGACTATGTGTCTATTCTTTTTAGCTTATAAAAGCTGTTTTTCGGCTTTTCTACAGTAACTAGTTTTTAAACGGAGTATTTTTTTAAGATAGGTTCTACTAGTTAATTGTAGTACGTACTGTACCGACTTCATTTATATCGGCAAATCGCACGTGAGTTTCTGTTACTCTGTAATCTCTTACACGAGTAGTCCAAAAGCCACAAGCCACAGCCAAAAGCCATAAGCTACAGCTAAAAAGAATAAGGGCATGTTTGGCAACCGCATGCTTATGACTTTTGGTGAAATTTTGAATTTTGGTGTTTTAGGTCAGATTACGGAGACAAATACTTACTTGCGATTTTGGTTGGTACAGATATTTGGCTTTTAACGTGTAGATCATTTAACTTGTAGATTTCGTCTTAAGAAAATACTCCGTTTAAAAGTTAGATACTATAGCAAAAATCAAAAACCACCAGCTTTGGAGAAAAAGAATAGGTCATAAGCTCTATGCCTCGGGGAAAAGCAATTTTACTCCTAGGTGGACATTCTCCTAAGCTATTAACCATTGATTTTTCATTGAGATCCATGCACACATGGGGAGGTGGAGACATACTCCTAGTATATTTTCAAATCCCAATAGATTTTCTTTTCCCTTAGCTCACACGTACGTCGATAAGATGTATGCACTGTCGTCGCATGTCATGTCGAGACTTGAATTATAGTAATTACCAAATCTAGCTTGCAGGCTGTCTACTAAATCTAGCCATCCGCTGCAGGACAAGACAGGAGTACATGACGAATGGGTTATGAAACATCAGGCCGTCCATGATAAGACAGACAGCCGGATGTCTTCAGCCTCTCCCCTGTGACACAGGCGGTGACTCGTACGAATTGGTTTTTACTGATGAGTTTTGAGTTTTGACTATTGATTTATAATTTTTAGTAGAAAGTAAATAATAATGGTTAAAAAGATGATTTTTAGAATGCGTGGAAGGTAGGAAAAGTGAGGGAGAAATGTGTACGTATGATGGGAGCGAGAGGAGTAGATTACGTGATTCAGTTGTGACCTTCTGTTTTATCTTCGTAACGAGATGATAGTAAAAGAAGTAAAGAAACTACTTTAAAAAACTTGTCAAACCAAAACGAACTAGACTAAAAGTAGCTTAGCCCACGAGCTCTTTGTGGCCTCGGCATGCAGTGTCCTGCTGTCCATGCATTGCGTGAGACATGTCCTTGGCGTGGCGCCCGCGCGTAAGAGGAACTCAAAAAAACAAATTCAGTAGCTTAGCTACTAAAGCACATGGACACAAACGAGGCCATCGAGCAACACCACAGCAAGCAAAGCTCTTCTGGCCTTAGCTTCAGACGACCTAAGAAGCGTACAATTGTCAACGATGTAAACAAAGCCAGGTCGTTGAGACCGATTAGCATATGTTAATGTTAGTTCCTAGCTAGCACCAATTAAGTGGACAAACCGCAGAAACAAAAGAAAATTGAAGGGACATCTCTCACGAGGTAGAACTTGTAACAAATGATCCCATAGGCTTATATAGCGCGCACCAACACACAAAAACTCAAGGGAAGCACCTATAGCTAATTAACCCCGAATAATTAGCTAACCACATCGAACCAGCTAGCTAGAAGCTTTCGAGGGAGGCAATGGCGGGAGACAAGCAGAGCGTTGTGCTCCTCAACTGCTTCGTCAGCCCGTTCGGCAACCGCGTGCGCATCGCGCTGGCGAGGAAGGGCGTGGCGTACGAGGAGAAGGCCGAGAACCTGGGAGCCAAGAGCCCGCTGCTGCTGTCCTCCAACCCCGTCCACGCCAAGGTCCCCGTCCTCCTCCTCGGCGGCAAGCCCGTCTGCGAGTCCCTCGCCATCCTCGAGTTCATCGACGAGGCCTTCGCCGGCACCGGCAGGCCGCTCCTCCCCGCTGATCCCTTCGCCCGCGCCCAAGCCCGCTTCTGGGCCACCTACATCGACACCAAGGTCACCGACGTTCATTTCTGCGTGCACTAGTGTACGCATGCATGGATGCTTAATTAGTTACATTACACACAGGCTAATTATAACTCGTACGTACGTACTGTGCAGCTGCCGGAGTGCGCGCTGCGGGTGTGGAGGTCACCGAAAGGCGCGGCGGCGGTGGTGGAGGAGGGGAGGAAGGGCATGGTGGGCGTGTTGAAGACGATGGAGGGGGAGCTGGGCGGGAAGGCCTACTTCGGCGGGGAGGCGCTCGGGTACGTGGACGTGGCGCTGGTGCCGTTCGCGCCGTGGTTCCTGACGTACGAGCGGTTCGGCGGGTTCAGCGTGGCGGACGAGTGCCCCGCGCTGGCGGCGTGGGCGGCGCGGTGCGCGCGGAGAACGACTGCGTCGCCAAGTCGCTCCCCGAGGCCGAGGCGGTGTACCAGTTCGCCTGCGGCATGAGGAAGCACATGGGCCTCGACCAGTAGATATATAAATGAGAAATGCTATAGAACGTTTGACTGTTTTTGAAGCCTAAAACAGTCAGATGATCAAGGGACGTTGGATCTTTATCCAATGATCCACTCATATAAGTACCCCCTCTAAAAAAAATCGAATATAAGCACCCCTCAAAAAAAAAAGATCTATATAAATCTCGAGTTCTCCATCGGTCGAGCAGATCGGCCGGTGCAATAAGCTAGCCGGCAACCACTGTTGCACCTGTACGCATGCATGCGCGTGCATGTCGACCGTTTCGCAGGTGGGTTGATTTGGTGACTCTGTTTTGTGGTGTGTTGATCCATCAATTTCTAATTTCTCAGTCTTTGTCGTCGTTGATGAACCGCAGTCTCCTTCTGAGGGGGGACACTTTTTAATTCCTATGCACTACGGAGTATAGACGTGCTATATGAGCCTGTTCGATATAGCTGCGGTTTATGAGTTTTGACAAAAAATTT
The DNA here is from genome assembly GCA_036346245.1 of Bonia amplexicaulis. Lineage (NCBI taxonomy): Eukaryota > Viridiplantae > Streptophyta > Magnoliopsida > Poales > Poaceae > Bonia > Bonia amplexicaulis. The sequence continues at coordinate 23,951,166 of CM070741.1, read as the reverse complement.
TGAATTTTAACTATTTACGACAGAAATTACAGAGAGATACTCGTTTGTGATTTTGGTTGATACAGATGTTGGGCTTTTAACGTGTATTACAATTAACTTATAGACATCATCTTAAAAAAATACTCTATTTAAAAGTTAGGTACTGTAACAAAAGTCAAAACCGCTTTTAGAAGCCGTTAAAAAACAGGTCCTATATATTCTAGTATTTATCGGTATAAAACATCGAAACAGCGTGCCGCAGCATTCTGCAGCTAGTATATATATGACCGGATGAACGGCTTGGGCCACGACCGTTCTTGCACCATCAATCGATCAGGCCAGCGGGCTTGTAATGCACATGTTCTTGCCGAAATTGTTCTGCAGCTCTGCACGCGTCGACCGTGCCGGGCTCAACTCCCGGTTCACCGAGGCGTCGTCTCCGCGCACCGGCGAAGTCCCCACCACGCACGCAGAAAGGAGAGAAATTTCAGGCATACAAATCGACGTTTGTCCCGTGCAACTGTGCATGGATTCCAACTCCTTTCATGCTTTGCCCCAGGAACGGATCCACATCCTAGGTAAAGTAGGTTTTAACTTAGGGTGTGAAAAAATATCTAGTGTATAGTTTGAGTAAATTCAGTTCAGTCTGGGTAACATTTTCTAGTCTCGTCCAGATAGTCTATATCATTCTACCACTAAATCCAAAGCATAACTAAATCCAAAGCATAACTAAATCCTGACTCCGCCACTGCTTTGCCTTGAAATAAAGGGGCATGCGATCTCATCCGAATATTGAGTATCTGACTGAATCACCGCAGATACGATGTGTGCTTGGATAGCTTGGCGTTGTAGATTCAGAAACTAACTAGTATATCCATATCCTTTTTAACCAAATGGTTGCGTTGAGGCGTTTACGGTTTGAGCTAGCGTTTGGGCTCAGGGGCGGAACTAGACCCCGAGTTAGATGGGTTATAGTCCGAGATCTAAAAATCAAAGCCCATAAAACAACAGTGAGTTAGGTGTAAAAAGTTAAAAATGAAAGTTTATATTGACCAAAACCAGTTGGCTCAGCCTGGGATTTAGTCTGAGCCTAGTTTCGGGCTGCCTCCCGACCGACGGGTTCCTAATCGATCGTGTGCCGCCATCTTTTTTATTTCTTCTTGAGAACAGGCCAACGCTTTACTTCAAATCAATGTCGAGATACAATCAGCCTGAAAGCAAAAGGATAAAAAAAAAAAAGCTAGGGGTCGTCTATTTCACAGTCACCTTTTTTGACCTCTGGATCTTGATCCAAAGGCCACACGTCCCTAAGTGTCGTTTCTGTTGTTGCTGCTGTATTGTTGTTATTGTTGTTGCTAACGGGTCCGTAAGTTTGAATGTTCGACCCATTAAGCTGGTTTCGGCTTTAGGGCTGTTTGGCAACAGCTACGGCTTATGGCTTTTGGTTGAAATTTTTGAATTTTGATTGTTTACGGTACAGATTACGGAGAGAAAAACTCACTTACGATTTTGGATGGTACAGATGTTGGGCTTTTAACGTGTACACCTTTTAACTTATAGACCTCGTCTTAAGAAAATATTTCGTTTAAAGAAAAGCCAAAAGCTGTCAGCTTTAGAGAAAAAGAACATCCCCACTGAGGTTTCAGTTAGGCTGCAAGTTTTTAGTGTTGAGCCAGCAAAGATAGTTTGCTGTTTAACCAGTTTGGGCTTCTTTTTTTATATAGAATTTAGTTGGGCTCCAAAGATGTGCATGGGCTAAAGAAAAAAGACACCGACTTAATTCGCAATGAGCACGATGAGCACGCCAGAACTTTCTTCCCTGTACCCGCAGGATATAATAGTAGAACCGATCTGCTACAAGTTTTAGAGAGGAGAAATGAAAAGGAACAAAACCAAAAAAAATACATAGACGAGAATACCATGCGAAGGAGATGAAAGGTTTAAAATCAAATGAAACCTATCAATTTTCTACCAAATAAGTCCTCACTGTCTCTGAATTTTTCCTCCATTGCCTGGTTTCCAAGTTCTCCTTCTACCATTCGCACACCAGGATGAAAATATAACTTATAAGCACAAGGATGTTGTTGTTTTCAATTATCTATATAAGCTTGGCAAAAATACAGAAACTGAATAATAAAGCAAAGCAGAAACACAGGGGACTTCAAACTCGTGAATGTCTTCTCGACCTAATACTTTGATTGCTTGTCTTTTACTACACCTCATACTAAAGAATGTTTCCCAGTACAACTCTGCAACATTGCAAACAAAAATTGATAGTGTTTAGGTTGCCATGAGTTAGTCTTCAAGTTGACAAGACAAGACTATATAGTTATGAGTTTTCTGAACCCCAGCAAAATTCAGAGAAAACATTTAGCCCTAAACCCAGAAAAGGTACAGAGACAAAAACTAGAATCTAAGCAAGACATATCTTTTCTCTTGGTGAACCCCTACAAATTATAAAGCCATATATAGCATACAAGGAAAAAAATAGTACTGAACCCATTGAAATTACAGTTTAACTCAGTGGACAAGTTATGAACTACCTTAGAGCTATAACAGTGAGATATATACTAACTTTCATTATATCTAAACTCTGAATTTTAAGTTACATTTGCAATCCTTACCTTTGAAAATGATTACTCGGTAGACATAAATTTGGTGGGCCGTTAACAGATTAAAAAAGACAAACAAGAAAAGAAACTCTAATCTACACAAAAATATTTAAACTTAGTGAACCCAGACAAAGGACAAAGATAAAACTCAGACTAAGGTAAACAAAATCTGTACTCTTGGTGAACCCTTACAAATTACAAAGACAAGGACAAATACAATTTTATGCTGACATCCTCAGTTAATATAATATTTTGTAGGGTTTCAAATTATTAAATTTGGGAGAATTGTATTTAACATGGAGATGAAAATTACTGCTATTGCATATTACACACAAAAGAGGCACTGGAAATATTTGACAAGTTCAATTCAAAATTTGACCTGAAACAGGCTCGTGACACTGATATTGAAGAAGAAACAACTATACCCCAAAATCTGCCAAGGCAATACAGAGGTAAGAATAACACTAGATAGCAAAACTATCAATCTTAAAACAAACATATCTAATATACCAACAGAAGAATTTGCACGTGAGTTATATTAAAATTGCACAGAATGTACCATTGCAATTTTATAAACATATTTAATATAACAACAGAAGAATTTGCACGTGAGTTATATTAAAATTGCATAGAATGTAACATTGCAATTTTATAAACATATTTAATTTAACAACAGAAGAATTTGCACGTGAGTTATACTAAAATTGCACATATGTACAATTACAATTTTATTTAAAATGGTGTGCAAGTTGAAATCTGCTAGGTGTTTTCATAGATTACTTGCATATTAAGGAACATCAGCACATCCTAGTCAAACAAGAAAAGAAAAGGAACACAACATTCAACTGCAGATGAGAAACAAAGAAATAATCCGCACGTAAAATGAACTAATATTGCACACTACCTAACACTGAATTTTTAATTAGACTGGTACAGAGGTAACTTTTAAACTGAGTCATGTTTATCTCAGAGAAGCAAGACCACTGCACCAACGACCACAAGGAAACACAAATGTAAGTACAATACTTGATAATAGGAGGGCTGATTTAAATCAATTGTTACAGTTCAAAGTAGTCGATCATATTGAAAATAGGAACTACAGGAAAGATCTTCTAAAATTGCCACTACTACAGAAAACCGTATTACAGACGGTTCAAACGTCATCACGACGGTTTTACGAACCGTCTGGATTTATGGGTCAGTAATAATCGAAGGTTATCACAGACGGTTCGTAACTAAAAACCGTATGTGACAGCTGATAATCACATACGGTTTTTAACTGAAAACCATCTATGATTATCAGTTATCACAGACGGTTTTTAGTTACAAACCGTCTGTGATTATCAGTTATCACAGACAGTTTTTAGTTACAAACCGTCTGTGATATTCTTTTCTATCCCTAAATCTATTTCTGTTTATTGGCTAGCCTCAGGAAATGCTAGCCATGCCCTCTGAAACAAGCAAATCAACATGTACATGTATACATACAATTCACATCTCAATTCATTTCACAAACATAAAACATCCAATTCACATCGCACTTCATTTCACAAACATAAAACATCCATTTCGCAAATCAATTAATTGAAATGAAAATAAGCAAATATAGGATGAAACATAGTACACATTTTATTTTTATTAAGATTAGAGCATACCATTACAATATTCCAAAACAACAAACATGTTGTCTATCTAGCTAACACAACAAGAACAGAGAAAAGTAAAGATCCTTGTGCATTGTCTGCTTCGTTGTAACATCCCAAAATTTGCAAATCTTGAAAAATTTAAATTGAAATTAATTATTTTAAAATATTTGGACCTTATTGAATTTTTACAAGTTTTCCAGATTTAAAATCAAAATTTGGAATTAAAGGGAATTTAAAATAAAACTATATCATCAAAATATCTTGGAAATATTTTATTTATGTTCAAAATGTGTCCGAAACTTATATGAAATTTTCTAGAATTTTAGAAGTAATTTTATTCTGAGGCTTAATGAAGTTTCTGCAATTGTCTGTTTACTAAAAACTATTTTTCGGAAAATCACTTTTCTCTCTCTCTCCGGGCGCCAAGTGGATGGTCGATCCACCGCCCACGTCACCCGGTGGAATCCCGCTTTCCCCTCTCCTCAGGCCACCGCGTGGACGGCCAGATCTGCGCCGCGTCCCTTGCCCGAATCGGTGTACGCCGCCTCCCTCATTCTTTCTCTCTCTGCTTGGTCCCCACCGTCGATTCCGTCTTCCTCGCGTGGTCGTCGCTCCCTCACGCAACCGCCGCAACCGCCCGCCACCCCGGCCTTTTCTCTCGGCCACCTCCCTCTTCTTCTCCCAAGCCGATCGTCACTCCGCCATCCCCCTCTCCCTTCTCCACACGGTTCCCAAAACCGCTCGTAAACCGCCGCGACCACCTCCCCACTCCGGCGACAAACCGCCACCGACTCCTCCTCTCGTCCCTATAAAGACCCTCCCGAGCATCATCATTCTCCCTCCACCTTTTCCCACTTCTCTCTCTCCGGCCTCTCCACCACCCCGACACTGCACCCTTGCCGCCGCCGCCTCGACCTCCGGCGGAATCGCCCGCCTCGGGCCGTGCCGCACCTCGCCGTCACCACCTCGGCTTCCCCGTCCCCTGAAGCCCCTCGCCTCGACTCGCCTCTCTGCCGGAGCCCGATCGCCGACGACGCCCGAGCTCTCCACCGCCTCCGTCGCCGTAGACCACCTTTCGACCCTCCTCGGTGAGCCTCCCTGTATCATTGAGTTCCCGTAGCTTCGATCATTTAGACCCTTCTCAGACCACCACCGGTCCACGAGCTCTGTCGCCGACCAGGGCCGGCGAGTTCCACAGCTGATCGCCGGCGGTCGTAGGCTGCACACCATGGTGAAACCTCCTGTGGCCGTAGTCGGAGACCTTGCCGAGAAACTCCACGGTGGCGTGGTGGGAGACTATCCCATAGTCGTAGCGTCCTTCCGTAGTCGAGCTACCGTAGTCGTAGCCTCTCTCGGTAATCGTATCGTCCCGTGGTCGAAAGACTACTGTAGTCAAGCAACCACATGTCAATGTGATCGGTGTCGTAGATGCCCAAGGCGTGATCGTAAATCCACCGTCGCAGTCGAAAACTCTAAGCGTGGTCGTAACCTCCTCGTAGTCGTAAGCCGTAAGGTAAAGGCTTTGTGATGAATTATCTGGGTCTCATGCCTAAGGAAGCATGCTGACTATTAAGATAACTTGTCTCTTGTGGGTAAAGTGTACAACCTCTGCAGTGTAAAACTATTCGAATAGCCGTGCCCACGGTCAAGGCGGGCAAGGAATGCTTTCACATGGTAGATCTTTATCTTTGGTTTTAAAATAAAAGTTTTGGGAATCAGAGTGGATAGAACTCTCGGGAAATTGTCCCGTGGTTGGAACCGGTGTGGGTGGTTGGAACCGTAGTATCAAACTTGGTGGTAGAATCTTTATGAGTAAAAATGCTTAATGATTTTAGTTAGAGTAAATACTTGATTAAACTAGCCTTCAAAAAAAAATAATTATTGGTATTGGATATAAAACATCGCTTTGTGCAAAAGAGCCATATAGCCTTCTTTGTTAAACCTTGCATCTAATGCATTTTCCCAAGACTTGCGGAGTACTTTATGTACTCACATACTACACTTAAAATATATATCTCAGAGGAGTATGAAGTTCAAGATGGAGGCTTCGACTACTCTGCGGTGGGATTTGATGAAGGATTTCAGGGCGCTTAGGTTGCGCTCCCAGGTCAATTGCACTGTGGCGTATTGATGGGTCTTTATCAAGTTTTATTTGCTTCCATTGTATTTGTGTTTATGTTTATTTGTGAGGTCTAGAAACCTCGTTTGTGTTGTAAGACCTTTGGTCGATTACTCTTTATATTATTGTAATATTCGTCTTTGGCAATGTAATCATCCTTTGTTTAGCTGTGTGCACTAGCTTTGATCTGGGACTAGTGCTGTAATACACAGAGGGTCCGGATTTGGTAATCCGGGGTCCCGACATTCGTGAGGCAAGAAGGAGGAGGAGGAGAACAGCAAGGAGGAGATCGAACAACAAAGAGAAGGAGAACAGAAAGGAGGCTAGGTTCTGGTGATTATTTATAAGGGAGAGAGTGCGAAATTTTTTGGCGCGGGGATGGAGAGGCAGAGCTACAATCCGTGGGGTGAGGATTGGTGGATTTCTATTGGCTAGGGTTGGGTTGAGGAGGATCGACGGGCCCAGTGGTCGGATTATCACAGACGGTTTGGTAGCTAGAACCGTATGTGATGAATGAATATCACAGACGATTCTATATGCCAACCGTCTGTGAATTAGAGCACAAAATTTTATATACCGATGCAATATAAACAACTAGTCTGAAAAGATAAAATAGCAAAGTTTTATATGGCTTATATATACTAATTTGAAAGGTTTCGATGAGATATACAACTTTTCAGTTGAAGCAAAATCCAAATTCTGATAGGAAGACCAAGAAAAAGGGCAAAAACAGAAACAAAAAACTTGCGATGCAGGTTTAGGTCCCAAGATGGCCAATTTTCGGGGTCTTGGAGGGCGACAGGCGCAAGCGTGTCATTTGTTTTGGATCGGGCTCATCGTTAACTTTCCAACGAGTACAAAAACGTCAAAAACGGATACCGTATGCAAAAGTTATGCCCGTTTTACTGAAGGTGTCTCAAAATTGAATCCTACTCGGACTCAGGCGGGAAATTATAAAATTTTGGGAAATTGCAAGACGGGAAACATATCACAGACGGTTTTTAAATATAAACCGTCTGTGATACTCCTTTTCCCGCCACAAACACCATAGACGGCCTTCAAATTAAAACCGTCTGTGATAGTGTACATCACAGACGGTTTCACAAAACCGTCTGTGATTTGACGTCTAGTATTAGACTTTCTATAGTAGTGTGCACATTAACCACCCTTCAATTTTAAACAAGATAATATTAATTTTGTATCTGGCAGCTTTTTCTTAAGGATATAGAAGAACCAAGGAAAAAGCATGATGGAAAACAAGACATAAAAGAATGAAAAATATGAACATTGAACTTAAAATCAAATTCAATTGCCACTATAACATGTAAACATATTTCATTGTACAAACATCAATAATAAGCTTAAAATCCATATACAAAATTTTATAGCTCACAAGTATTTAGTCCTTAGGTAAGTGCCAAAACTTTTATAGCTCGCAAAAGGCAAATCCATATAGAAAAAAAATAAAAATTCACATAAAAGATCTTCTAAAGTTGCACATTATCTACACTGCAACTTTAACTAAAATATTATGCAATTTTTTATCTGACTTGTATTTCTTAAGGGTGTAGCACAACCAATTCAAAAATGCAAGAAGAAGAACATGAAATAAGAAAAGTGGGTACTAAAATATCAACTTAGCATTAGATTGCCTTCATTTGAACCTTACCGTTTCTACAGTATCTAACATCAAACATAGGTAAAATAGATTTGACCTATAAAGCAATATGGCGCCAAAGTGCCGTACCCATGCTCGATATGTATCCGATACGACGATATGTATCAATACGGTATCAGCAAAGTATTGGTGGATTTCAGCTAAAATATAGATAGTAAACATCCCAATACGCAACGATCGTCATTGATATGTTTCGGCCCATAATGGTCCAACAGATCCAAACCAACGCCCACTCGTCACGCCCCGCTACTAATCCACTGTAACCCTAACACCAACGTAGTCACGCCCCTGCTGCTCCCCCACCGCTTCCGCTGCTGCTCCCGTCGCCCCTACTCCCGCCTCCCCTACTCCCGCCTCCCGCCACTCTCCCTACTCCCCCTGCTCCCACCGCTCTCTATGCTGCCCCTACTCCCGTCGCTCCCCTTCTCCCACCACTCTCGCTTATGTATAACATTAAGGTATGCTTCACAAATAGATATTGCATTTGTATAATGTTGATTGTTGAAGATTATAGACTTACAAAGTTGCAGTTGATTTTAGGCGATGGGTCCAATTGATATAAACACCAAGCTATTGTGGAAGCATATTGATATTCTGGAGAGATTTACAGTGGTGAAGGAAATCTGTGATTCAGATGCAAGTATTGTGCATGGGAATACTGTGGAAGCTACTATAGAGTTAAAGCACACTTGCTTAAAATATCTAATGCCGAGATCAGAATGTGTCCAAATGTGACAATAGCTATACTTCAGCAGCTTCAGAGTGAAGTTGATGAGGCTGGAGAAGAAAACTTGGAGTTTCTTGCTATTTCATGTCGTATTTGTGCAACATAGTCTATCATGCTCTCCATTTAGTCTTGCTGGCTACTGGTTATGTTGTACTATTGTTAATGTTTACTCTACATACTAATTTTTGATGTTTGTCTTGTGAACTTATCAATTATCTTTCAATAATTAGCTCAAATCAGTTAATTGCTGACAAATTTGCCTCCGTACATATTTAGATTAATGATTTTCTTTGCATACAAGAATCAGCATGTTATGTCAATGACATGAGAATGCAAGATTTTCTCCATGCCTCTGCTGAACATATACTGGAAATGATGATTGATGACTATGTACATGAAGGGATTAGCCTTTGGAATTGAGGAGTTCAAGCACTATAAGATGTTTGCTCCAAATCAATCTTTTCAATTTATAATCTAGATCTACACATCCAAATGCTCCTGTCTTTGTTGGCACAGAACAGCTCCATGTCCAAGAAGCACAGAAAGGAAAACCAGGCTAGCCATGGACCAGTGATCCCACAAGCTGTATATGGTAGCGTGTTCTTTTAGGCTATGGCTGATGGTTTTTTTGCGGTTGATGGTTTTTATCTATAATTTTTTATATGGCAGCGAACAGTGGGGACGCCGATACGGATGAGGGACACAGTTTTGTACTCAAAAAGCCGTTAAGAGAATCCGCTTCAAGAAATTGTCCTGTTTCGATATTTGGCTTTTTAACTTCTGAAGAAACCAAAACCAGAAAGAAGAAAGAACAGGACCATACTTCAACACAAACATCACTTAACTTTACACGGAAAGGTGGGAAATATGCTTTAACACAAACATTGAAGTTTTGGAATAGAGACTATGAGGCATTCGTATTGGCTGCGGCTAATAGCTTTTGGCTGAAAATAAATAATAGTAACCGAAAGAAAGAGAGTGTTCATATTAATTTTTAGCTTCTGCAAGTAAAAGTCAGAAGCACAAACCAATACAAACGGACCTATATTGTCTGGCAGTAGCTGAAGCGATGCATGGGAGCACAGGAAAATGGCAGAGTCATCGGTGCTTGACTGTTTGGAGAGGTCACAAATGGGTGGAATTAGGACTATCTTCACAGATCATAGAGGGAAGTTTCTTTAATTTCTTGATGCCAAGTTGGTGCCATGACCGGGAGCTTAACATGCTAAATATTTGGAAGCTGAAGCATCAGAAAGGGTTGGGATGTGATAAGGAACAGGGCTTCAGTTCATCGTACTTTTAATGACAGTGAACCAAATTTGGTTGTCAGCAAAGAGTATTGCCGAACCAAATTTGCACAATTATACAATGATATCGAAGGATACTCAGTCTGAACTCTGAAGCCCGTTTTGAACTAACACAAATGTGGATGTGCATAAGCCTTCTAAATTGGCTTGCAAATTGCTATGCTCTACAAAATGGGACTATAGGTCTATTCTTTTTAGCTTATAAAAGCTGTTTTTCGGCTTTTCTACAGTAACTATTTTTTAAACGGAGTATTTTTTTAAGATAGTTTCTACTAGTTAATTGTAGTACGTACTGTACCGACTTCATTTATATCGGCAAAAATCGCATATGAGTTTCTGTTACTCTGTAATCTCTTGCACGAGTAGTCCAAAAGCCACAAGCCACAAGCTACAGCTAAAAAGAATAAGGGCATGTTTGGCAACCGCTGCGGCTTATGACTTTTGGCTGAAATTTTTGAATTTTGGCTGTTTATGGTACAGATTACGGAGAGACAAATACTTACTTGCGATTTTGGTTGGTACAGATATTTGGCTTTTAACGTGTAGATCATTTAACTTGTAGATTCCGTCTTGAGAAAATACTCCGTTTAAAAGTTAGGTACTATAGCAAAAATAAAAAACCATCAGCTTTGGAGAAAAAAATAGGTCATAAGCTCTATGCCTCGGGGAAAAGCAATTTTACTCCTAGGTGGACATTCTCCTAAGCTATTAACCATTGATTTTTCATTGAGATCCATGCACACATGGGGAGGTGGAGACATACTCCTAGTATATTTTCAAATCCCAATAGATGTTCTTTTCTCTTAGCTCACACGTACGTCGATAAGATGTATGCACTGTCGTCGCATGTCATGTCGAGACTTGAATTATAGTAATTACCAAATCTAGCTTGCAGGCTGTCTACTAAATCTAGCCATCCGCTGCAGGACAAGACAGGAGTACATGACGAATGGGTTATGAAACATCAGTAGGGGTGGAAAACGGTAACGGATAATTGTTTTATCCGATATTCGTATTCGAGAAAACGTGAATGTGGTAAGCAAAAATCCGTGTTCAAAATGTTCGTATTCGTATTCGACAATATTCGTATCCGTATTTCTAAATATTCGTATTCGCATTCGTATTCGAGAATATTCGTATTCGTATTAGACACGGGCGTCCGGGCCCATGGCGCAATGGCACAAAGGTCGGTGCGCCAGCGCCTGCCCATAGCCATTGGCCTATTGCCGCGTTGGCGATTCCGATTTGGCGGGCACTAAAGTCTAAAGCGCCAAGCGCGTGCCAAAGCGGGAGTGTGGGACCGTGGGAGTCACGAGCGCGGGACGGGAGTGGGACCGCAGGAGTCACGCTCTCACGCACGGCGCCTCTCCCTCGCCGCTCACGGCTCACCCTCGCCTGATCGCGTCCCTCTCGCCCTCTCACGAGTCTCGGCTCTCTGCTCGCCCTTCGCTCCGCGCCCCAGCAGCCCGCCTCCCCACCACGCTCCGCGTCCCGCCCGCGCCCCTTTGGCCCTCTCCGCTCGCCCTTCTCCTCGGTCCGCACCCGCCTCCCCACCACGCTCCGCCTCCGCGTCCCGCACCCTCTAGCCCTCTCCGCTCGCCCTTCTCCTCGCTCCGCGCCCCGCCTCCCACAGCGCTCCGCGTCCGCCCCCTCGGCCCCTCGGCTCTCTCCGCTCGCCTTCTCCTCGCTCCGCGCCCGCCTCCCACCACGCTCCGTGTCCCGCCTCCTCGGCCCGCGGGACATTTGTAGGAGGATATTCGTATTCGACCGAATTAAGCATATATCCGATTCGATTGTATTCGTTACGACATTCGATTCGTATTCAGATTCGAGAATGTTCGAATTGTATCCGTATCCGTTTTAAAAACATGAATCCGTATTAGTATTTGAGACTATTCGACCGTATCCGATCCGTTTCACCCCTAAACATCGGCCGTCCATGATAAGACAGACAGCCGGATGTCTTCAGCCTCTCCCCTGTGACACATGCGGTGACTCGTACGAATTGGTTTTTGCTGATGAGTTTTGAGTTTTGACTATGATTTATAATTTTTAGTAGAAAGTAAATAATAATGGTTAAAAAGACGATTTTTAGAATGGGTGGAAGGTAGGAAAAGTGAGGGAGAAATGTGTACGTATGATGGGAGCGAGAGGAGTAGATTACGTGATTCAGTTGTGACCTTCTGTTTTATCTTCGTAACGAGATGATAGTAAAAGAAGTAAAGAAACTACTTTAAAAAACTTGTCAAACCAAGACGAACTAGACTAAAAGTAGCTTAGCCCACGAGCTCTTTGTGGCCTCGGCATGCAGTGGCCTGCTGTCCATGCATTGCGTGAGACATGTCCTTGGCGTGGCGCCCGCGCGTAAGAGGAACTCAAAAAACAAATTCAGTAGCTTAGCTACTAAAGCACATGGACACAAACGAGGCCATCGAGCAACACCACAGCAAGCAAAGCTCTTCTGGCCTTGGCTTCAGACGACCTAAGAAGCGTACAATTGTCAACGATGTAAACAAAGCCAGGTCGATGAGACCGATTAGCATACGTTAATGTTAGTTCCTAGCTAGCACCAATTAAGTGGACAAACCGCAGAAACAAAAGAAAATTGAAGGGACATCTCTCACGAGGTAGAACTTGTAACAAATGATCCCATAGGCTTATATAGCGCGCACCAACACACAAAAACTCAAGGGAAGCACATATAGCTAATTAACCCCGAATAATTAGCTAACCACATCGAACCAGCTAGCTAGAAGCTTTCGAGGGAGGCAATGGCGGGAGACAAGCAGAGCGTTGTGCTCCTCAACTGCTTCGTCAGCCCGTTCGGCAACCGCGTGCGCATCGCGCTGGCGAGGAAGGGCGTGGCGTACGAGGAGAAGGCCGAGAACCTGGGAGCCAAGAGCCCGCTGCTGCTGTCCTCCAACCCCGTCCACGCCAAGGTCCCCGTCCTCCTCCTCGGCGGCAAGCCCGTCTGCGAGTCCCTCGCCATCCTCGAGTTCATCGACGAGGCCTTCGCCGGCACCGGCAGGCCGCTCCTCCCCGCTGATCCCTTCGCCCGCGCCCAAGCCCGCTTCTGGGCCACCTACATCGACACCAAGGTCACCGACGTTCATTTCTGCGTGCACGAGTGTACGCATGCATGGATGCTTAATTAGTTACATTACACACAGGCTAATTATAACTCGTACGTACGTACTGTGCAGCTGGCGGAGTGCGCGCTGCGGGTGTGGAGGTCGCCGAAAGGCGCGGTGGCGGTGGTGGAGGAGGGGAGGAAGGGCATGGTGGGCGTGTTGAAGACGCTGGAGGGGGAGCTGGGCGGGAAGGCCTACTTCGGCGGGAGGCGCTCGGGTACGTGGACGTGGCGCTGGTGCCGTTCGCGCCGTGGTTCCTGACGTACGAGCGGTTCGGCGGGTTCAGCGTGGCGGACGAGTGCCCGGCGCTGGCGGCGTGGGCGGCGCGGTGCGCGCGGGAGAACGACTGCGTCGCCAAGTCGCTCCCCGAGGCCGAGACGGTGTACCAGTTCGCCTGCACCATCAGGAAACTCATGGGCCTCGATTAGTAGATATATAAATCTCGAGTTCTCCATCGGTCGAGCAGATCGGCCAGTGCAATAAGCTAGTGAGACGACATGTGTCATTACCGAGCACTACTACAGGGCAGGTCATCACAGGCGGTTCAAGCGTCATCACGCACGGTTTTGCGAACCGTCTGAATTTATGGGTCGATGATAATACGAGGTCATCGCGGGCGGTTTTCAACCGTGCGTGATAGCTCAAATCACGCACGGTTTTAACTAAAACCGTCGTGATATGGTGATAATCACGAGCGGTTTTAACTAAAACCGTCGTGATATCTGATAATCGAGCGGTTTTAACTAAAAAGCGTGCGCGATTATCATGTACCACGAGCGGTTTTAACTAAAACCGTCGTGGTATGATAATCGCTGAGCGCTTTTAGTTAAAACCGCTCGAGATATCGATATCGCAGACGCTTTTTAGTTAAAACCGTCTGTGATATCGATATCACGCACGTTTTTAGTTAAAACCGTCTGTGATATTCCTTCTACCCTAAATCTATTCCTATTTATTGGCTAGCCTCGGGAAATGCTAGCCATGCCCTCTGAAACAAGCGGATGAACAAGTATATAAGGCATCCATAAACATCCAATACACATCACATTTCATTCACAAACATAAAGTATCCACTTGCAAATGAATCAATTGAATTGAAATAAAATATCCATTACATCGCATTACAATGCAATAAAATTCATGGTGCACATGGAGCTGTCCTTCGACTTTATGACTTGAGCCACCAAAAGTACGCCAACTCTCCTCGAATTCGTGAAATATCGGGCTGTTCCAATGCGGTTGACGGGATGTACGCACTGTGGATAGGGATATGAATGTGCGTATATATATAACGTGATAAGTATGAAGTAAATATGGAAAGATTGATAAACCTTGGAATTGGTGATCCTCGAGGAATCGAGGAGTAGGTCCGTATGGTGGCAAACATAGAATCCACATGTGTTGCCCGTGGCCGCTTGGCACCGCAAAATAGAATGAGCAATAATTCAAGAGGCATTAATCTGAACTGCGCATAGGATTAATTAATGTGTAATAGCGAATACCTTAAAATCTCGAGTATGTCTCGGGCCTTTGGCCCTTGCTTCGAGACACCCTCATTTCAACGTACATCGCGAGCGCCCCACGTGATTCAAAAAGTTAACCTTAGTCAATCGGAATGAAAGAAAGAGTACAATATAGGTATGTATGGAGAAAATAAACTTACCTATCGATTACTTGGGCGACAACCGTGAAGTCCATTTTATTCTTACTTAAGGAATCAAGGTAATATACCTTGTTCCATTTTGGTACAATGACTATTAAAATCCAATGAAAGTTTTGATTGTAGGGCATAAGTATATAATCCTTATTGTGTTGAGCCCGCCACGATGCAATGTACCTCTCGACGACGGACATATCCTCGTCGATGGTATACTGGCGACCATGTGTGGGTCCAAGAAACCAACCGATGATGACGGGATGTTCTAGCTTTAGTCCACATGTGTCTACATCTACACACACGAAAGCAACAAATTATATATATATGGCATTTATCGGTATGACATGAGCGGAGGCGTGATTGTGCACACTTACGGCGTCCGGCATCGAATGAGTGAGGCGTCGAGGCGTTGGCGTGAAAAGATCGAATAAGTCCTCGGGCGACCACGAAGACACCGTCTTGAAAATTGTGATGGAAATGCTCCACGCGAATTTGACATGATACCGATCTCCGTTAAGCCCTCGGCTTATTGGACCGCTCCATGTACCACTTGTGCAATTGCGGCAACTAATTGGTAGGTGTTGAGGCCCTTTTCTCGAGCAACGGCTGCCAAGCACGAATTCACGGCCAATGGCGTGCGGGCCAATATCATCATTGGTCTTACGTGCTTTGCCCTTGCGCCTTGCGCCCTTCTTTGCCTCGGTGTGGGTCGACTTTACGGTGATCGACTTTAAAGGTAGCAGCGGGCAAGTTGCTCTGGAGAAGAGCACTGTGGAGATAGCACCGGTGCAGCTAGCGGTGGTGGAGACAAGTCTTGCGGTGGAGATGGCACGGTGCACGTAGATCTGGTCCCGCCACCGTGAAGAAGCCTCGAGGAGATGTCGCTTTTAGGCCATTTGGATGAATGTTCCAATGGCACGCCCTAGAGCCACGATCTCGTCGTTGGGCGGCTTGATGGCGGGGCGACCTCAAAATTAACATGCACACCATCCACATGAACTTTTGCGAAGCCTGGCGCTAAAGCTTGACCGTGCACCACAGCCCGATACTGCATCGATATGCAGCCCCAAGCGTACAAGGGAACGGAGGCATATCTCACTTGAGCCCGCGCCGTGGGCTCCTACATAACGATCTGAAATTAGCTCATCGAATAGGCCTATCAATGGAGCAAGCATTCGAGATAATAATTATTACCGGATGTCGTCCACGAAAATCGGCCTCGGTTTGCGTCGGATTGACGCGCAACTACTCGGATGGTTGTGCGGGCTAGCTAGCATAGGAGCGGGCGGCTGCTGATTTTCCGTCATTTCCGCACCTCATCTCGATTTTATCGGCGGATCACCCATTATCTCCTCTCTTAGAGTAGCCTTGAGCTCTTCTCGGCCGTGCGTCACGCTCGGCTTTGTTTCTCTTCTGACGCCGATACATTTGGTCATCTTGGCTCATGTTTCCATGGAACGTAAAGCCCAAGGCCTCTCGTGCGACCGGGTGCTCCTTGTTTCCCGGGGCGCGAGAGTATATCTTTCTCCTTGTTCCATGGAATGACCCACAGGAAGATTCAACAATCAACGCTTCTGCAAGAGCACGACATGTCATTTCACTTAATGCGAAGTTGTGGAGTAATTACAAGCTACGTGGTTCGATCGATATCTTACCAAGCTACCGAGACACTTGCGGTGCGGGGTTTCGAAGAGACATCCCGATGTCGTTGTAGATGACCTTGCTCTAATCCAATTTCGAGCGGTCATCCGGATATTAACAAATGGCGGGCGATGTCCCCGGTACTGTTCGTCCTCCCTCCTCCATCTGCGGATTTTACCCGCATACCCAGTATGCCAAGTCCGTGGGGTGTGTGTTTTTGCACTGGAGGGCCTTGTGCGCCGCACTTGTACTTTTGAACTCTTGGTTGTCTTCATCGCCTTGAACTCTTCCCATTGTGGTTCCGTGAATGGGTATTTTTGAAAGGTGTTTAGTCCTTCTCCACGTAGTCCTTGACAAGCGTGCTCTTGAAGTTCTTCCATGCTTTGCATGCCCCTAGCAAGGCTTGTCGTTGCACGGCGTCTTGGTGTTCTTCGGGATCTCGAGCGATGCCAAAATTTACATCACCGACTCACGTTTCCGAGTCGAGCACGCTCTTCCACGAATCGAATGTGATTTCAATTCGTTGTCGTGCAACTATTCCGATCATTCTTCTCCATAAACTTCGCTTTGGGAGGAAAGAGAGGGACCCAGATACATCGACTTGTGTGATGGTAAATCGTCCTCGTGCTTCTTTGATAGCCCTCTTCCTTGGCGTCTTGATTTTGGGCGGGCGCCTCCGTGATGATGTTGAAGAATGCGCGGATGACATGTTGCTATTCGACAATTTGTGGGTCTATTAGGATAAAAAATTTGCGATATAAGCATAAATATAATTCCTCTATAATTATATAAGCTCTTAACCTTGTCACTTTCAAATTAGATAATATATCATGCACATGTGTGCATTCGCCAATGATGAATCAAAAGACACAAGTGACAATAATTAAAAGACAACAAGTGACGGATAATTTAAAGACAACAAGTGACGATAATTAAAGACAACAAGTGACAGATAATATATTCTTCAAAGCTCACGATTAACAATAGTTGCATGATATGAGCATGAATCAAAAGACAACAAGTGACGATAATTAGAGCTCAAAGATTAAATCCTCCAATCTCGACATAAGATTTTAATCATCATAGAGCAACAACGGTGAAGTGAAGTGAAGTGAGCGATGGCGGAGATGGGGAATGGATTCAACCGAAGGGAGTAGAAGTAGCAGAGGGCGGTGAGGAGGTGGACGGCGACGGGTTCCATGGCGACGGGGCCGAGGAGGAGGAGGGGCGACGGGGTTCCGCGGCAGCGGCAGGGGCGAGGCGGGAGGGCGGCGGCGGCGGCGAAAGGACGGCGGCGGCGACGGGCCGAGGAGGAGGAGGACGGCAGCGGCGAAAGGACGGCGGCGACGGGGTTCCGCAGGCGGCGGTGGGTGAGGCAGCGGCGGCGGCGGGGTCGAGAGGCACGGCGGCGGCGGGGTCGGAGGCACGCAGCGGCGGCGGCGGGGCGATGGGCTCGATCGGGATCGGCTAGAGCGACTAACCCTAGTCGGGCGCGTGGGGTTATATAAGGAGATTATCACGGACGGTTATAAGCGAATAACCGTCATAATATATATCACAGACGGTTATTAATTTAGAACCGTCTGTGATATGTCGTTCTGACAGGTGGGGCCCACCGGTCAGTCTCGAAAAAAAAAAAAGGCTCAACCTCGGCGCCGCGTGGCGGGGCTCGAACGCAGCCGAGGGAGCCGGGAAGGAGTGGCGGCGGTAGCCAACCCGCCGCTCGGTTTTATCTCACACTATAATGGTAAGTATACCCATTATCACGCATTTGTTCAATTGTTAACCGTCGTGATATATTATCCTGACGGTTATTAATTGAGAACCGTCGTGATAACCCGTCAGAAGTTACCAACCAAAGATTCATATACATCACCTACCAAAGATTCATCAACATCACCTACCGGCATTCATACACATTTTCTCGGATAAACATCAATTCACATATACATCACATACATGCATTGTTATATACATAAATGCAAATTCACATATACATCACATACATGAATTGTCATTTTCAACATTCACCTAAATATCACACATTTTGAACAATTGGGTGTATGACTCAATCCACTTGCTTAGTTCCTTTAAAATTAGCCCTTCATGATGATCGGTGCGTGCGTAACTAGTTTCGCCACGTTGTTCATCATCGACCCTTATGCCAATTCCAAAAGGAGGTAACTCGTCAAATTGATTGTATTCTTCCTCATCCACTACATTCTCTACTCCGACAATTCTCCTTTTCCATGAAGAACTACATGTCGTTTCTTATTTGCCGGGTCGGTTACATAGAAAACTTGAACAACTTGATTGGCGATACGAATGGTTCGTCTTTGTACCCACACGTTGGAGGTCCACGGTAGTGACACCGCACTTGTCAACCTTCACCGTGGCGGATGCACCCAACGGCGAAAATAAGGGATCTTGAAAAGCACGTGGTCGAGCTCCCAAATCTCTTCTATGAATCCATAGTACGAGCTTCTCAACCCATCGGTCTCGAACGCATCTATGCGGACACCGCTGCTACAGTTAGTGCTCTTTACATCCCGATCCTGTATAGAATGTATACCCATTTATATCATACCCTTGCCATGTCACAACCGTAAATGTTGGTCCTTTTGCCAACCATGTCAACAACTCACTTTATGAGCTCCTAGCGATTTGGTCCTTCAACCATTGGTTGAACCGAGCGTTGTGTTGTCTCATGATCCAAACATCGGCCGCTCCGGATTACTGTGCAAGCACATCCTTGTCTTGGTCAACATAAGCGCCACTTCATCATGTGTTGCAAGGCGTGAAATGGGCTTGAGTATACGCGTCCATATCCGGGTGATTGATTTCCTTCCGATAGTTCCGATACCCTTGACCTCCCTCATGGCGAGATTGAGGCACACCTATCGGTTGAATCGAGCCATATAATCGACACAAAACTCAATGACCTCTTCGCTTGCATAACCTTCGACGATCTTGCCCTCGGTGAGAACGATTCCGTGCGTAGGACTTGAGAATTCCATGAACCTCTCAAATGGGTACATGCTACGTGGAATCTGAGCCCACACATTTTTATCTCCCACACAAGGTGAACAATGAGATGGACCATGATATCGAAAAACGAAGGAGGAAATACATTTCAAGATGACATAGAGTCATCACCACATCGTATTGCGAGCATCTAGTCCTTCGGGATCGATGACCTTCGAGCAATTGTGTTAAAAATAACATAGCCTCATAATTGTCTCTCGGACTCTAATCGGTAAAATATTTCTAATTGCAATAGGGAGCATCTGTGTCATCGACACATGACAATCGTGAGACTTCATGCCATTTAACTTCAATTCTTGCATCGAAACAAGTTTCTTGGCGTTGCCGAGTAACGACGGAACTTTGACACCATGCAAGCACCGCACGCTTGTTTTCTCCACCTTGGACAGTGTAACACGCAGGGGAAGGTATGTTCGTCCATTGTCATTGCATGTCGGTGCTAACTCGGGCTGATGTCCATTTCGGCCAAGTCAAGCCGTGCATTGGCCGCCGTCCTTTGTTTTATCACGAATGTTCAATGAGAGACCAATCAAGCATCACATACATTTTTTCTACGTGCATGGCGTCGATGCGATGTCGAACATCTAGGTACTCCCAATAAGGTAAGTCCCAAAATATTGATCTCTTCTTCGGTGTTTTCTCACGAGCCCTCAATTTGCGTCCCTTTCCGAGGACAACATCTAAATCCTTAACCATATTATAAACCTCTTTTCCCTTTAAATGTCTTGGAGCTGAACCGTCTTCCTTCTCTCCGTCAAATTGTTTCTTCATCTTGCGGTATGGG
The DNA here is from genome assembly GCA_036346245.1 of Bonia amplexicaulis. Taxonomy (NCBI): domain Eukaryota; kingdom Viridiplantae; phylum Streptophyta; class Magnoliopsida; order Poales; family Poaceae; genus Bonia; species Bonia amplexicaulis. The sequence continues at coordinate 23,930,840 of CM070741.1, read as the reverse complement.
TGAGCCCTCAAGGAACCGACGGTGGCGCATGTAGAGCGGTTTTGCGAGAGTGTTTCACCACACACTCTCGGTACCATCTAAGCAGTGAGTACAAGCTTTGGCACCTTTCGTACTTTGGCCCGATAGGTTAGCAAGGCAGGATAATCATTTATGGTGCGTAACAATAAAGAGCGCAAGGTGAAGTTCTCTCGTTTATACGCATCCCATACCTGCACCCTTCGTTCCATAGTACTTTTAGATCTTCCACCAATGGTGCTAGGTACACATCAATATCATTCCCGTGTTGCTTTGGCCCTTGGATAAGTATCGACAACAAAATATACTTTCGCTTCATACACAACCAAGGAGGAAGGTTATAGATGCAGAGTCACGGGCCATGTGCTATGTCGTTTGCTCATGCTACCGAAAGGATTCATTCCATCCGTACTCGGTCAGAACCTTATATTCCTTGGTTACGCATCAAGTCTCGCAAAACTCCTATCGATGTTTCTCCATTGGGCGGAATCGACAAGGTGTCTTAGCATTCCATCTTTCTTGCGCTCCTCCGAGTGCCAACGCAGCAATTTGCCTCCTTTGGATTTGCAAAAACCTTTTCAAGCGGGAATTATAGGAAAATACCATGCCACCTTACCAGAGGTCCTTTCTTCACCTCTGTTCCTCGCGTCATCCGATTGATTATTACGTTTGTATCGGGATCGTTGCACACGGACATACATGCATGTTTTCATACTCTTTACTGAGACAGGATACGATCGTTCGGACATGCATGTATTCTTTCTACTTCAATTCCCAATGGACAAAGGACCTTCTTGGCTTTATCGTGGTTTTAGGCAACTCATTTCCCTCCGAAGCATGTCCGCTAAAAGACCAGCGAGCCGTGAAACTTTGTCGGACCAACTGTTGCTTGCATTTAATTTCAACAGTTCAAGCACGCCGACAACCTCGTGTACTTTGACCGCAACACGTGAACAAAGGTTTCTCCGAGTCCTCCATCAAGCCACGAATTTAACATACTCTCTCATCATAATTCTCTTCTACATCGCGAAGCATCCGATCCAGTTGTCATCGTGCAACCTATCCGTATCCGAACCACAATCGACATCATCCGGCGCCATGTCATTCACTTCACCGCGATGTCATCCGTGACATATCATTCACTTCACCGTGATGTCATCCGTGACATATGATCATTCACTTACCATGACGGTCCAACACGTATAACCCTTTTGAAACCCCTCGAATCAAGTGCGCTTCAATTTGCCCTCGGTTCTTAAACATCTTTAAATTCTCGCATGATCGGTATGGACAAGATACATATATTCCACCCCTTATTCAACATATCCTCCTCGGCGGCTCTTGTAAAAGGAGACCGCCATTAATATACTCTTCACTCACACGGCTCGCGGCATACATCCACTTCGGTCCTCGTTACGTACATACATAACAACTCAAGATTAAAAATACCTTAACTAATTACTACTACATATATACCGGCCACATGTATTATATTGAGGTTTAATTTGCTAGCTCAAATCATATTATAAACACAACGACTATTATATAACCAACAATTTTACAAATTAACCATCTTCAATAACACTCACCAATTACTTAAATCTAAATTGTAATGCAATTAAAGAAAAATAAATTATCTTACTAACCATATCGATCTAGAGCTAGCCCACCAAGAGAAAGTATGAATTGAATGAATCTTCAAAGCTCAATCTCGCCTCTTCCCACCAAAATAATCGCCTCAAATCGCTTAGGCTCGAGTCGCAGCGGTGGCTACTGATCCGGATCGAAATGAAGACGAGGCGGCTGGCGGCGCATTAAATGCCCGTGGCATTATCACCGACGGGTTTTATTGCAAACCGTCAGATCATTCACGCACGGTTTTATATTAAAACCCGTGCAGGAAAGAAGTTATCGCAGACGGTTATTAATAAACAACCGTCGTGATAACCGACTTCTACGCGTATTTGTTGTTTATTAAAACCGTCTGCGATAACCGACTTTCACGAGCGGTTGTTTATTAAAACCGTCTGCGATAACGTAACGTATCTCTTGTTTCGTAACGTATCTCCTTCGTTATCTGAAGCGTCTCTTTGGTATACGAACCGTCTGTCTTTGAAGGTTAAATATGCGCCAGATCTTCTACGACGTACACTCTCATCTTTGCTAGCTTGTTCTTGTGATCACGCATCGTTCTTACTAGCATCATCTCTCCTTCCCGATCTCAAGCGCCTCCTCCTCCTCTCCTTCGTCTCCTTCATCACACTCCGGTTAATATGGATTCTAGTATTCTCCGCTCATCTCCTTCCTCTCATCTATCCACACCGAGTTGTTCGTAGTAATCGACACAGCGCCAACAATCCACGTCTAGAGCAGCCTCCTCCACGCCCGCTCTCCTCCTCGACTCGCTTCCATCCGTCACCGGACCTCATCATCCGCCGTCGACGGAGGTGTTGTCTTCTTTGCTCGGGAAAGGGAAACCGCTTACCCTCGTTCTTCTCTACAATGTGCACAAAGCGGAGGAAGCATTTGTGGCAATGGAGAGCAGATGGATAGCATTGCCGCCCAAGCGAAACGGCAGATTCGAGGAATCTTATCATGCTATCCTATACGAGCTTATGACGACGCTAATGATCATTTGCCAATCTTTGGAGGAGGAAGTGCGAGAGGACAAGGACGATCTTAACGGCGTTCGAGAACTCGGTGGCGCTCCTCCATGTCCCAAATTGAAGAAGAAGCGTCGAAGCCCGAAGATTACAATCGGCAATCTCTTTATCTCTGCGACATTTGTAATAAATTTGCATAAAATTGAAATTAATATATTTGCCTTTTATTTTGTGATTCCCTGTCTCGTATGAATTTGATTGGTTGTTACTATGACAGACGGTTTGTAATAAAAACCGTCGTGATAATTCAATTCTTGGTGGCGGCCGGCCGAGATACCGACTTCTTGGTGACCGACTATCATTCTGCGTCTTCCCACTCCTTCTGAGAAGTGGAAGATGTTCTTCGAGAAGTGGGAAGAAGCGAAGGATAGTCGGTCACCAAGAAGTCGGTATCTCGGCCGTTGCCACCGACATGGATATTACGCACGGTTCTTAACAAGAACCGTCGTGTTATCTCATCTTTTCACGCACGGTTTGTGTTAATAACCGTCAGTGAACTTTCCTGACGGTTCTTAACAGACCCGTCGTGTTATCTCGATGGTATAGACGGTTCGATTAAGAACCGTCAGGAAGTTCCTGAGCGGTTATTAAAAACCGTCGTGATGTCTCAATTATCACAGACGGTTCATGTTAATAACCGTTTATGAAAATATCACGACGGTTGCCGCTAAACCGCCTGCGTGATTAGCCGCTCTAGTATTAGCCTTTACGTAGTAGTGGAGGGTAATAACACCGGTCGTGATTATTATTTATTTACTCGATAGAATACCGCTCTAATGAATAATAAATCTATCAAAGTATTGCGATGAAATAATAATTAGAGACAGATCTAAATATTACATAATTATAGCCACACATGGTTGTAGCCTAATAAAAGACCACTAGGGCTCGAATACAACATTATTCAGAAAGGAAAGTGATGAGACAATTTGGCTCGATTTTTCAATGAGAACAATAACTACGATTGATATGACATTGACAATAAGACTATTTGATCGAAACGACCAAGTTCGTCCTGCAATCGCTACACCACACCCTTATCGTTACCAACCGTGCTCAACACAGATGATATTTTCTGCAAGCAATCGAGAATGAAGCAAGAAAGAAATAGCGATCTGAATTGCGGATGAAATATGAAGTTTCTTTGAACAATAAAGAGGCCTAAAGTCGCCATAGTTGGTCTAATCGACACAAGTATACAACTGATATTTTCTGAACGAAAAATAATTTAAACAAGCATAAGGACTAACAATGGCACCACAACAGCTATAAGGAGGTGGTGGCCAAGGAGGAGGTCGGTCTAGGGTTTGTGCACCACCAAGGAGCGCACACAACCTAGGCTCGAACCCAACACTATTATAAGGCCTAAGTTAGCCCAACAGATGATGCAACACCTCTCAAGGTAGACTGTGATGTGTAGATAGTAAATCTGAAGGTGGGGCCAGATCCGTTGGAATGGTCTCTCGTAAGCTTTTCATCAAGTACTCAAGTACCTCCAATAGACTCCGTATATGAATGTTATGATTGTTTGAAGTCAGTGCTGTCAAGCTGAATTTGAATTGGTCTGAAAATAAAATGAGGTTGGTCTAGACTTGTTGTGGTAGTAGTGCTACTCCTCTCACCCTAGTTCCTGAGTAGAATAACATCACATGACTTAGGTAGTAATCTATCCTCAATAGACAAATTATAAACTCTTAGAAATGAACTCACCTGATAAGTCAATCGTCGACACGTGTACTCATTGTAGTTTTTTGCCTAGCATCTTGTGGATGAGTGTTTGTGTGTATCCAAATAAGTGATGTCCTCATCAGAAAGGGGTTTCTAACCAATAATTACAGAAATACAAGGACAAACATCAGATGATACTCTAATGAACTCAGGTTCGCATAAAAGGCTCCTGGCCATCGCCTACTCACAATACTACAGAAAAGACCATACTGAATGTCTCATCACAAACGGTTCCCCGAATCCGTTAGTGTTGCAATTATCACAGACGGTTTTGCATTTGTGACCATCTATGTGAGTAGCGATGGATAGAACCGTCTGTGATATATAATTATCACAGACGGTTCGTATTAATAATCATCTATGAAATATCACAGACGATTCTAATAAAGAACCATCTATAAAGTATCCCATTATCATAGACGGTTCGTATTAAAACCATCTATGATAATGTGATAAATAATTATCACATACGGTTCATGATTGGAAGTATCTATGATACATCACGTTGTTAAATACCTCACAAGAACAATCCTGACAGATCTATCTGATCAGCATTGCGCTGCTTTGAAGGAGACGACCGGCTTTGGGGAGTTTGGTGAAAGCATACCATAGATTTGTAGGTGCTCTTGTAGATCAATTTGTTATCAGTGATTTGAGGTTAGTATTTGCTTCGAATTATATACATTATAATAAAGAGAGATGACTAGGTTTATATCTAGCTTGGTAGTTTGCTCCAATTAAAGAATGGGTCACTACTATATATATATATATATATATATATATATATATATATATATATATATATATATATATATATATATATATATATGTATATGTATGTATGTATATATATATATATATATATATATATATATGTATATATGTATATATATATATATATATATATATATATGTATGTATGTATATATATATATATATATATATATATATATATATATATATATATATATATATATATGTATATATGTATGTATGTATATATATATATATATATATATATATATATATATATATGTATGTATATATATATATATATATATATATATATGTATGTATATATATATATATATGTATATATATATATATATATATATATATATATATATATATATATATATATATACATACACACACACACACACACATATATATATATATATGTGTGTATATATATATATATATGTATGTATATATATATGTATAGATGTATATGTATATGTATATATATATATATATATATATATATATATATATATATATACATATGGGAGCATATCTAGTGCTAATGGTTATTTCAGTGCTAAGGTGCTAATGGCGATGTGGACCGTACGATCTAGATTGTGTGGTTCAGATGGAGGTGGGTGGAAACCCCGTCCCACTTAAACGCTTTTACAGAAAATCCCCTACGCTTTTAACAAAAATCCATCAAGTCCACCATTGTTGTTGATATTGTAACGTTTCTATTTAAGTGCAAAGTGCAGGGGATTTATTACATACGTAGTATAGATGGACCGAAGTTGGATGTACGTTGAGAACCGTACGAGTGAAGAGTACATTAATAGCGTGTCTGCTTTTAGAAGAGTGGTCAAGGAGGATACATTGAAGAAGGGGATAAAATATGTATACTATTCATGCATTGATTGCGATAATCTGAAGATATTTATCAACCCAGTATAGATCAAAACTCACTTGATTCGGAGGGGTTTCAAAAAGGAATATATATGTTGGACCAGTTGCAGTATTGTCGAAAGAGACAACGATATGCCAATTGTGGACTACGATTTCGATGATGATAGATCACACGGTGATAATCTAGATCAGATGTTATGCGATGCAGAAAGGAACTATAGTGAGAGAGAGTTTAGTATATTCGAGGGCTTGATAGAAGACTCGGAAAAACCATTGTTCAAGGTTGTCATCCATTTTTAAACCGTTGAAATCGAAAGCATGTAATGGTTAGTCCAACAAGAGTTTCACGACTCTGTTAGGTCTCCTAGCGAACATCCTTCCGAAGGAAAATGTGTTGCCGAGAACCACCTACCAAGCCGAGAAGGTTCTTTGCCCATTGAGAATGAAAGTAGAAAGAATACATGCATATTCGAATGATTGTATCATCTATTGTATAGAGTATGCAAACTTACATGTTTATCTAGTGTGCAAAGCATCTTGATACAAGTGTTAAAATGACTCCAATGATGGTGAGAGCATCGAGGTTAAGTAAGTACCTCCTGCTAAGGTGTGTGGTATATCTCTGTAATTCATTATTTGAAGTGTTTATTTGTGAACCGAAAGGATGCAAGATTGCTGTGTTGGCACTCCGAGGAGCGTAAGAAAGATGGGAAGATAAGACACGCTGGTGATTCTGCCCAGTGTAGAAACATTGATAGGATGTTTGTAGACTTTGGTGTAGAACCAAGGAATATAAAATTTGTGTTGAATACAGATGGAATGAATCATTTCAGTAACACGAGTAGTCAATATGGCACCTGGCCCGTGAATGTATGCATGTACAATCTTCCTCCTTGGTTGTGTATGAAGCGGAAGTATATTTTGATGTCACTACTTATCCAAGGGCCGAAGCAATCTGGGAACGATATTGATGTGTACCTAGCACTCTTGCTAAAAGATCATGTGACACTATGGAACGAATGGGTACGTATATGGAATAGGGACAAACGAGAGAACTTCACTCTGCGCGCCATGTTATTCTGCACTATCAATGATTTTTCTGCCCTTGGTAATCTATCAGGGTTGAGTACAAAAGGAGCGAAAGCCTGTCAGCACTACTTAGATTATATCGATAGTGTATGGTTGAACAACTCGCGTAAAATTGTATACTCTGGTTATCATTAGATTAGTATGTCTCTAGAAGATGAAGAGAAGACCGCATTTATTACGCCATTTGGAATATTTTGCTATGTTAAAATATCATTTGATTTGAAAAACGCTGGTCCAACTTTTCAACGTTTAATGCAATTGACTTTTTTCCTTTAACTAGGTTGAAATTTGAAAGCCCATGTTGATGATCTAGTCGTAAAGAGCATCAAATGACTTAATCGCATTTCAAACTTGCAGGAAACATTCAACAACCTCAGAAAACACCGCTTGAAATTCAATCCTGAGAAGTGTGTTCAGAGATTCTTGGGAAAGTTGCTCGAATTCCTTATTTTCGTAAGAGGTGTCAAAGAAAATCCCGAAAAGATAAAGGACATTGAGCAAATGTGCCTTAGACCACTAAGAAAGAAGTTTAGAAACTCACAGGGTGTACGACGGCTTTAAGCCATTTTATCACTCGACTGGGGAGAAAAGGACTTCCTTTCTTCAAGCTTCTAAGGAAATACGAGGGGTTCGAGTGGTTGAAAGAGGCTAACGATGCATTCGAGGATGTCAAAAGATATCTTACAAGTGCTCCTATTCTGGTTTCTCTAAAACCAGAAGAGACACTCTTGATAAATCTAGCTTCCACGCCACAAGCAGTAAGTACAGTACTAGTCAAGGAACGCGAGGGCATCCAACAACGGGTCTATTCTGTAAGCAAAGTCTCACACGAGCCTAAGGAGTGCTATCCTTAGGTTCTAAAACTCTTATATGCCATCCTCATATCTTTGAGAAAACTAAGGCACTATTTTTAGGTGCACAAAATTATTGTGCCATCTAAGTTTTGTTGACTACTCATGAGAGGAGACTCTCAACTAGTCATGAATCAAGTCAAAAAGAGTACCAATGCTCTAGTACGACCATGTCTCACTACTTATTAGAAGTCAAAAAGCTTGAGAGCCATTTTTTGGTTTCGATATACAATATATCCCTCGAAAGGATAATTTTCTTGCTGACTAGTTGGCTCAAATGACTTCTTCTCGATCATAAATACTAGCTGGAGTCTTCTTGGAGCAACTCCAAAAGTTGTCTCTGGTCGAAACACCAGAAACTACTCCTAATGAAACAGCCTCTCTAGAGTACATGGATACCTGGATGGGACCCATCTATGAGTATCTTTAGAAGGGTTCAGTACCCGACGACGATCTCAAAGCAGATCGTTTATCCCGCAAGGTCAAAATATATAATTTATTCAACAGGGTACTCTATAAATGGAGTGCTCGAGAGGTTCTCATGAGATGCATACCACAAAAAGAAGGATTACAACTACTTCATGACATTCATGGGGGGCATCTGTGGAGCATACGCTTCTTACAGAACGCTGGTCGACAAGCCTTTCGACAAGATTTTTACTGGCCAATAGCCCTCAATGACACCGAAGAGCTTGTTAAAAAGTGTGTACAATGCCAATTTCATAATAGGTAGATACATCAACTGGCTCAGGATCTATAGACTATTTCTTTATCTTGCCCTTTTGTGACCTGGGGTCTACACATCCTAGGACCATTCTCAAAAGCACCATGGGGCTTCAAATTCATTTTTGTAGCTACTGATACATTCACAAAATGGATTGAGGTCGAACCTATGCCAAAGCATAACTTATGGCACTCTTGACACCTTTCGAATCGAGTCAGCCTAGTTGGTCTTTAGAGTGGTTGGGAGCTTCTCTAAAAATCTGACTTTTCACTTGATCGTACTCGCGTTTGTGGTCATGGTGTCCTCGGAAGAATTGATCTTCTTAGCACCAAGCCCTCCGAGTAGATCGTTTAGAAGAGAAACGTTCTCTTGGAGAATGCTCTTCATCGACTGCGTCTCCTCTCGACTACAAGTCTAAGCCTCTATGAGTCGCTTTATTTCTACTACAGCTTCTGCAAAGCAAAGTGAAGCTTAGTTAGAAAAAATACTTCATAAAAAGACAGGTTAGTGAGAACTGGTCGAAGGTAAAGATTTCCTTACCTGCTAGTCGACACTCCAACTTCTCAACTTCATATTTATGCTGGTCTTCCAGCGACCTGACCCTCCAACCTTTCTCTTTGTCGATGCGAGTAAGCTCACTAATCACTTTGGTTTTTTCATCGACCTTAGTGCAAAGCTTACCCATTTCGACCTCTTTATCTATAAAAAGAAAAGAGTTAGAAAAAGACAAGAAAGACACCCGAATAAGCAGTCGTAAGTTTAGAACTTACTATTTATTTTATCTTACAACTTGTCGATTGCAAAATTGGCCTTCAAAAGCTCAATCGTAAGATTAATGTTCTCCTTCTTTAACTTCTGTGTCTCGACTTTCTTGTTGTCAAGTGAGTCAGATAGGGTTTTTTCGTCGCTCTTAGACCTATAAAGATTAAAGATAGACATGAAGAGATGAACTAGTAGTCAAAATAGGAAAGGACTATGTACGCCATTGGCTTATCATTTCTTCACTTGTTCTCGAAGTTCAGCATTCTCTTGCCTTAGGCGTATGAGTTGTCTATGGTATTCAGCCATAGTGTCTATGTCTTCCAAAGCTCTCTAGATAAAGGGAGACAATGAGAATCGTGAAGATCCAATTGTAAATAACTAAGCATTGGATGCTTACGTTCATGCTCATATGAGCAAACTTGGTGAGTACTCGCTGGGAATCCTTTAGTCAATCGAGCTCTTCGACCTTGTTCCACCACACCTTCTTGAGGCGCTCGTCATTAAAAACATTCCCCTTGTTAGGGATATCTTTGAGATGAGGAGCGTGGTCATGATATCGACACAAGAAAGACCCCACTATAAAAGAAGGATTGAAAAACTTAAAGAAGAAGTTAGGTTGTTCTTCTTCTTCTTCGGTTGTACCTCGTTGGAAGTGAGGAGGAGTCTCCTCGGTAGAGTCCTCCTCAGCGTGGCAGTTAGAAGGATTTTCCACTCTTTGACCAGCTTCAATAGCAACTTCTGCAACCAAGATGGTGGTCGATTCTTCGACCATCTTCTCTCCTATCTCTTCGGCTGCGGGAAGAATGGCAATGGGCTTCTTGATAAAAGCATCCTCGATCGATGGGGGAGCCGGGCTAAAGTCGCGAGAAGAGAGAAGGAATCTTCCCTAAGGAAGGTTTCCTCGAATCGTTTCCTATGACCACGTCTGGTCTTTGAAGAGCAAGGTCATCTCCGACCACTTCTGGTCATAGATGCAGTGCTAGTGTTGCAACTCCTTGTTCCTCTTGCCTCTCCAGATGGTCAAGAGTAGTTTCGACTTCCTAAAGGGCAGTTTCCTTCTTGATCATAGGTTCTGCTACTGCAGCAGTCTCCTTCATAAAAGATATAAAACACTTTCAGTTCTCTTTTTTGAGTCTCTTGATAAAGCTTTGAGAAGCGCCAACTGAGAGAGTTTTGTCATCGTAATAGAAGGGTACCTTGATCTTAGGAGTTGGTTGTGCCAGTATAACTACCCCTATCTCCTCTGCAGCAGCCACATCTGCAAAGAACTACTCGATTGGGACAGACGGAGGAGGAGAGGGGGGAGCAACACTTAAACTCTCACCCTGCTTGTTGACATATTTTATCAGTCGACGCCTCTTGGTCGGAGTAGCTTCAATCTCCTCTGTATCCTTTTTGAATACCATCAATTCATCCTCTTAGTCGTTTTGACGATTTTCCATGCCCACTCTCTGCAATAGGGAAGAATGTTAAGTACTCCTAGTTTACGACTACGAAAGCCTAAAGAAGAAGTCAAACTTCGATTACCTTTAGGCATTCATTTCTTTCCTCAGTGGATACATCTACCAAAATGCAAGGAGGTTCCACGTCGAGCGTTGGAGCCTTCTCACAAATTGCTTTGACTTGAGAATCAACTCTCCCAAAGCAAGGCCTGCATAGATAGATAAAAGTGGCGGTAACTAGAACTCAAAATTCAAAGAGTTTGACGAGTTTGATCGTTACTTACCATTTTCGTAGTCCCTAGTCATATCCTTGGCCCTTGAGTACATCCACATTAGGTGCGCTCGTTTCTTCAGAGGGCTAATACGACAAGTGATGAGGTCTTTCACCACGTGCCAGCCAGTAAGCCCGTTTTCCCTTAATTCTTTGATGGCTTGTATATAGGGGCTATTCGAGTTAGGTCTTTGGGAATCAAGTTCTAGGAAGAGATCTTCTTAGCACCCTTCCCCATGAAGGAAAAATTGTCTTCACTGGTCGTCTCCCAGTAGAACCATCTCTTCTTCCAGTTCAGCCATAACGATAGAGTAAACATTTGGATGTATCGCTCTGTATTGCTATTGTGGTGTTTCAGACCACAACTTCCAGCAATTTCGGTTTGTCTGCTCATCCCGTAATAATATTGAAAGAGCTCTAGATCTAGAGGAATTCCCAGATTGGCTTCGTACAGGTACACGAACACATTTGACATGGTCATCAAATTGGGAACCAAGTTCACCATTTCCACCACAAAGTATTTGAGTACAACTGTGAGGAAAGGGTGAGCAGGAAGTCGAAGACCGCACTCATAGTACACTTGGAAAACTGGAATTAGTCCAATCTCCCCCGATGGCCAATGTTGTCCGGCAACTTCAATCCACCTCACAAATTTCCTCGAAGAAATCTTCTCCACTACAACCAAAGCTTTTATCTTTGCCCTATCCATCTTTGACACCGGCCAATTGGAAGAAGACTTCATCATTTTCTCTAAGTGATTGGTTTGGATTTGGAAGAATTTGGGGAAAAGAAGAAGCCTTGGTTGGCGGAAAGCTCGAAGGGGATTGAGGCACGAGGGGAAAGTATGAAGCTCAAAACTTACCTTCGGGTAAGTTTTTATAACCATACGGGTCAGTTATTACCTCTTCAAGAACCATTCCAAATAGACAGATCTGTGGGAACCGATTCGTATTCCTCTATTTGAGGCCGATATGCCTTTACAACTCAAGCGAAATTATCTTTTTGACCAAACTCGTTTCTAGTTGAATTAGATCGAAATGTCTATGCTTTCGATATTCGTTTGTCTACGATTTCGATATTCGTTCGTCGACCACTCTTTCTCAAGTAAGTTATTTTCACTTGAAGTTGGGGTTGCTAGATGATGAGGATATAACAATCCTCAAATTATTATTTATCTGTAAATGATATTGTTACGTTATTATACTCTTTGAGTATACCCCTTATCTATAAGGTAGAGATTTCATAAGGTAGTCGTAAGCTCTTCTACTATAACCCTTAGTCATAAGCTCTTCTACGACAATCCCTTAGTCGTAAGCTCTTCTACAATAGTGCCATAGTTGTAAAGCTATTCTACGATAACCCCTTAGTCGTAACATCTTCTACGACAATCCCTTAGTCGTAAGCTCTTCTATGACCACTCCTTGGTCATAAACCTTTTCTATGACAACATCATAGTCATAAGTTCTCCTACGACTATGACATAGTCGTAAATTATTCTATGACCACCTTGTGATTGTAGATTCTCCTATGACTAAGACAAACTTCGACTAACCTTTCTACGATGACCCATGCATAGTGGGCGTGTCTGACGAGGCGGTTAGCACGTGCATTTATTCTCTACAATATGTGGGACCAAAATGGCAACAGAGGGGGGTAAATGGTGCCTTCAAAAATAAAATCCTCCCCCCAAGTATCCACACACCAGAAGAGAACTCACTGGAAATCACAGATAAGCGAATGAAGCAAATCTAGAGAGAAAAACCGATTCTGGGCTGTTCTGCTAGCAAGCGGTAGTACCGCTGTGACGAGCGATAGTACCTCCGAGCGGTAGTACTGCTGAGCCGAGTGGTAGTACCTTTGAGCGGTTGTACCTTTTGAGGAGAGGTAGTACCGCACGAAGAAATCAGGGGACAGGAAATCTGAAATCTGAGAAATTTGCAATATTCTTGGATTCTTGGCTTAGAAAACTTTGAGGATAGCAAGGAAACACTCTCTGAAGAATAAACCAAGAATCAATTTCAGGATTCCACTGGAAAATCAAAGAATCAAGAATCTCCTGTCTCAAAAACCTAGAAAAGGCACGAAGAACAGGAGGTGCTGCGCCAGATCTTGGGAGAGACATGGCTTCTTTATTTTTCCTTCTGATTTCGAAAATGGGATGCTCAGAAGATGTTGATAATCTTCCTAGTTCATAGCATCAACAAACAACAACTAGAAAATCACGAAATCAACCAAAAAGGGGAGGAAGAACAGGAAGACAGAGAACGACCTGAGCAACTCAAAATCATCTTAAATCAAGATTTTTCAAATAGATAAAAAGAGATGAATGATCACAAGAGTTGTTACAACCAATTCATTCCAAGATACGTCCCCATACGCATGTACATTCGGAAGGAAATCAAGAAATCAAGAACACACCCAAGTCACAAGAGAGGGGGAAAGGGCAGAACAACAGTTGCTCTTCTCCCACGAACTCCTCAACAACCCAAAAGAAAAAGGAAAAGGCTCACACAACACATGGAGAGAAAAAACCTTAACTCTCACTTTCTCCACATGCCTCTCCCTCTTCTTTTATAGTGTCCACTAATGGGTTCACAACAACACTTTACCCATTAATGCCAACAACTCTATTGCTTTATCCACTATCTCGAACCGAATCCGCTTCCGCTTTTGCAGTCTTGCGCTTTTCCCAAAACGCCTGCGCACCTTCCGAAAGCTTCGCTCCTTGTTGTGCACACCGCAACCACCTCGAGTCCACGCCGCCTTCAAGACTTCCGGCCGTTACAGCGGGACCCCTTGACACCAACCGACCCTCCGTATTACAAAGACTAGTCCCGATCAAAGCTAGTGCACACACGCTAAACAAAGATGATTACATTGCCAAAGACGAATATTACAATATTATAAAGAGTATCGACCAAAGGTCTTACAACACAAACGAGGTTTCTAGACCTCACAAATAAACTCAAACACAGCGGAAGCAAAATAAACATTGATAAAATCCCATCAATACGCCACAAGCGGCTGATCGAGAGCGACCTAAACGTCTGGACATCCTTCTTCAAATCCACCAAGTAGTTGTAGTCTCCTTCTTGAGTTTCATATTCCTCGAGATATATTTTAGGTGTAGCATGTGAGTACATAAAGTACTCCGCAAGTCTTGGGAAAATGCAATAGATGCAGGGCTTAACAAAGGAATGTTTTATGGTTCTTTTGCACAAAGCAACATTTTATTTCAAATACCATTAAATATTTTCAAGGCATCGCTTTAATAAAGTAATTGCTTTAATGTAAACTATTGACAACTTTATAGTGAAGGTTTCAACCACCAACACTAAACAACTGGCTAATCGCCAAAGTTCAAAACTACGGTTAAACCACCCACATTAAACAACACTAACCGCCAAAGTTCAAGAAAACAGTTACACCACCCACACGGCTACACTCGCCAGGACAACTCCGGGAGTTCCAACCACCTCCGGCTTCCCAAAACTTTTATTTTAAAACCAAAAATAAAGATCTACCATGTGAAAATATTCCTTGCCCGCCCTTGACCGTGGGCACGGCTATTCGAATAGTTTTACACTCTGCAGAGGTTGTACACTTTACCCACAAGAGATAAGTTATCTTAATAGTCACCACGCTACCTTTGGCATGAGACCCGGATAATTCATCACAAAGCCTTTACCTTACTCTAGTCTAGCTAGACACCACCACGAGGCTTCACCGTCAAGGGTTAACCACCCGCACGTAAGCCCCTCTTGCGCCTGTATGAGTACAAGAACCTGTCCCTCACCGTGAATAACCAAGAACCACGGTATCCACTTTCCATCGGTGGTACCTAAACTAGTCTATTATAAGTTAATCACTAGGTCATACCAATATAGACATGTGGTTGTACGGTGAGTGCTCGGGACCGACAAACACAAGAGTCGGTCCTTAATTGACTAGGGCGAACATACACTTTTCAAGATCTCGTACTAACCGCACCAATCCAAACCAACCATCCGCCCGCCTAAACAAATTTCACAATTTTTTTATTTCACAAGAACCGTGGCAACACCAATTGCCACTCACATTTGAACAAAAGAATAGATCACTGAAATGTAATTACCATTCCAAGGTTACTAAAGTTATAAAGCATGTCTAAACATCTTACTACCGATACAACAATTATCAAAGAATTTGTAATAATCTCAATAATGAGACAAAGGAAATCCTAGGGTGTCAAAGGTACATGGTTGTCAATGTCAAATGAGGGTATAACAATCATCGGTTTAACTATTACTTCTACAACAGAAACTATCATTTTATGTAACATAGCAATGCATTAACTTTTAAAATAATTTAAAAACATTTCTCAAACATAGGTTCAAGATGATCAAAGGAGACTTGCCTTTGTGTGCGGTGTCTTGACTTTCTTGCTGCGGGTCGACAAATTCTTCGGTGACGTCGGATTCTACGCGCGAAACGACGAATACAAAAGAATAAATAAATACAAACAAAATCACAAAAATATCAAATATATACTGCAGGAAAGTTTAAGATTTTAGATGAATTTAGGAGAAAGAATCAACGGATTCAGAGTTCGAATGAGGGAGAACGAATAATTAGAAGTTTTAGATATCACATAAAATGTTAACAAAATCCGAGAATTCCTTTTTGAACAGTACGGTGCCGATTGGTTGTGAGGTGGCGGCGAACGGTCAAAATGGAACCCCAGCGACGAGGCGAAGGTGGTGACATGGGTATGGAGGCGAGGAACGGTGACAATCACCGGCGGCGAGGGAAAAACGACAGCGACAACGTGGTAGCGCCATCGACAAGTTGGAGAGATAGTACCGGGTATGGAACATGGAGATGTAGGGTGAGCACAGGGTAGAACACGACATGGTGAACTAGGAAAATTATTAGCTAAGTCGAAACATCATCGGAGATTTATACAATCGACGCTTGAACGACGACGGTAGAGAAAAGGAAAACTTGATATCTTGATGCTCGGTGAAGCGAATCCAAAACCATTTGAAAGGTAGCTACCTGGGATAGTTTGGCACGATATGACGCGAACGGATTGGGGAAAACACCAACGGATAGACGGAGACATGAGATGCCATTGGCGGCCATGGCGAGATGTCGGAGACAAAAATTTGTGGAGGCTTTTTGGGGAAACGGAAGGAAGCACGGCGTAGAACGCGGTGAGGCAAGTCTAAGAAAAATTACGGCACAGGCTAAAGCTCAACAGAGACAACGAATCGACGCCGGAGTCAAAACGGCCCTTTCGCGAAAGTTCAATTTCGACAATTGGCTCCACGAAAAATTAAATAAAATAATAGATAAATTACTTGGAGGCTAGGACACGATATGACGCGAACAAAATCAAAGCGCTTACCAAAAGTGGTGTACGCGCGAAGGTGCAGTTCAGTGGCGGCTCGACCGTGTCGACAGAGACTCTGGGAATCTTCGAGTGAAGACGATGGCAAGATGGCGTAGAACATGTCGAGTCGAACTCAACTGCATGCATACCTCGGCCAACGACATCTGATGGTGGCGAAACACGACGGAGAAGACATTTGGCGTCCGACAGGTTGGCATCGGCATTCCGGGCAAACGGAGAGGAGTTAGAGGGTGAGGTTTGCAGCGAAACGAAGAGGAGAACGTCGGAACACAATGCTCACCTCGGTTTTGACGGAACACCCACGATCGCGAGGAGAGAAACGACGGCGCGGTTTGGCAACAACGTGGTCCGGCTGATGCTCTTGATGCTCTTGAAGGCGAGGGGAGCACCGCCAGAACGCGAGAAGGCAAAGCCAACGGTGTGGTCAAAAGTGACCGGCTCCACCAGAGGCGCCGCAAAGGCCGACGAACACCTTCGGCTCACAAAAGTAAAATGGAGATTGTGGAGAGAAAAGGAGTGGGACTTGAAATTTTCGGGGTGAATGAGGATTAGAAGAGGCACACGGTGCTCCCTTTCATAGGGGCAGAGGTGGACCGAGAGGAGATCAACGAACGAATGTCTTTCGGTGGCTTCGCTTTTCTCGAAAATGCCTATGAAGGAGTGGGAAACGGTTGGGAATGGAAGAGTCAAGAAGAGAGGAAGTGAATGCACTTAATTTCGTGAGAAACGGTTGAGAAAATCAAAAGATATGGAAGTTTGAATAACCGGCGTCCATGGCGTGCCTACGCGCTGCAGACGCTGATGCTCTCGGACGATGATGAACAAGATCATCGCAGCATCGCTTCATCCTCTCTTTTTTATTTTTGTTTGGGATTTTGGAATTGAGCTCAAACAATTTCTGAAAAATCTAAAAAAATTTTCGAAACTTCCTTGAGACTCAAAGAAGTCAAATAAAATATTTTTAGTAAATATTAATTTTTAATTTAATCTTATTAAATAAAAATTCTAATTAAGCTTTAGTTTAAACCAAATAAATTCACAAATTTCAAAAATTTTAAAATAGGGTATAAATGGATAGATTAGAATTTTAGATGAATTTAGAAATTTTAATGGGCTCAATTGGAGTTAAAACGAAAAAGAACGGGCTCTCGGAAGTTTGAAAAGAGAGAAAAGAATAAACCGATTTTCTGAAATTATTTTTGAACTGAAATATCAAATTATGACGTCATCAAGCGAAATGATTTTGAAATGAATTATTTTTCTGAGGAAAATGAATTTAGGACGACAGCAAGGATTTTAATTTTCTGACCAAATTATTTTTGTAAAAAAAAATAATTTTATTCATTGACCGGTTTTATCAGCGAGAGAGAAAAGAGAGAGAGAAAAGAGCGGACGGTCGGATGAGCGATGCGACGCAAGGAAGAAATCAAGACCGTCGGATGGAGAGCGAAGGAGTTAGGTGAAGATGGACGCACGAGAATAGATCGGGCCGCAGAGAATTAAATTTGATTTAGATTTTCAGAAAACACCAGAAAATTCAATAAAGCTCAGAAAAATATGAAATTAATTCCAAAAGTTCCAGAAATATTCAAAGAACTTCCCGGAGACATTTTGGACTTAATAAAAATATTTTCAACTACTGTTGGTATTTTAATTTTCATAGTTAAAATACTTTTTATTTTCAAAATAAATTTTAAAACTCCAGAAAAAATCAGAACACCAAATAAAGGACAACTAAATCCAAATAATTTATTTGAATTAGGATTATTATAGAAAATCAAAATATCATTTTATTTAATAATTTTTAAGTTTTACTTTAAATTACTTTTCAAATCCAAATTTTCTAAAAGCGTAAAATCGTGGCAAACAAAATTCAAATTTCACACAAACAAAACTCTTATTTTTATTTTAAACTAAATAAATTTTATTTTATATTTTAAATTAATTTTTTCTCCGAAAATTTGAATAAACAATTGGTCATTACACGCTCGACCTCGATCACTGTGTTTAGTCCGGTCATCCCGTGCCTCGCCACGACTCCGCCTCGATGTCTTGCAACCAACACAGACAGGAAACACATCACATAGCACCGCTCGAGATGATGGAATTACCATATGCAATAGTCGTAAAACCAACCAAATCAAACTCAAGTTTTATGCGCCATCGCTCGATCATACAAGACGCAGATTACCGCTCCCAAGGTGGTAGTACCACGAGCGGTAGTACCGCTGTAAACGGCAGTAGTTCCGACAAGAATTTTGAAACAAAGAAGACAAAGAAGATCGATCCATTTCACAAACTTTTCAAAGATACGTGTCAATTACTCATCACAAGCATGGGAGCACCACTCACATGGTCTCTCAATCTCCCCTTGATGAGTATACTGACAAACATCGAAAAAGCATATAAATTTGAGTTTGAAAGTCAACCATGGTCCAAAGAAATGCAAAGAGGCTTATGACCATGTTGACAAAGAGAATGCTAGAGCAAAAACTAGAAATAGCAAGTTTTCCTCAAAAGCTCTAGAAAATCTAATGAACTATCTTTTTCTTCAATATTCTCCCCCTTTTGGCAATAATACCATCAAGAATGCAAGGAGGAAAATAAGTCATGCTTTGGATGAAATGGCTGAAATTTATTCAATCTAAGCATTTAAAGCCATGAGGATTATCTCAAATGACTTGAGAAGTATTACACCAAGCCATAACACTATAGAATACTATCTAGATCATGACAATGTATGTGTAGACAAGTTAAGTCAAATAAGTCATAATCTGAAATTTGATCGAATTTTTTTAACATGTCAAGTTATCCAAGATTATAGTCTAGCTAAAGGTATCTAAAGATGATGCAAGTCATGTCAATTATTCTAAGTGGAACCAAGAAGCTAGAATATAGCCAACTTAGAGTGCTACAAGTTCAAGAATGAAAGTCATTTGTTCAAGTACTTGGTCTTGTTGTAATTAAGCAAATTTAGCACAATTGACTTGTTTTTCCTTTTGAAACTCATGATTGTTTCCAACTATATTTTTGTTAAGTCATGTGCTAGATCTCAAGCCTTATGCGACCATTCCAAGCTCGAAGCTTAAGGAAATGATCTTGGTCATCCAAAACTCCCCTTGAGTTTATGCCAAGTGCAATGGCAAGCAGTCTCATGAGAAAGAATTTGTGAGATCAGTTTTTTCGTACAAAAGAGATCATTTTGCTTATATCCATGCAAGAACAACGAGTTAAAATGGGGAAATCTCACCCATCGGTAAACAGCACGGTATGGGTTAGCTCTACCTGCATCTGCCTCGCCTGCTTACCCGTGAAATAAACCGAGGTGGACCATCCTAAAAACAGTAAACCCTAACTCCCTACGTCACTAACTCGGGCACTGACTCGGCTCCATCCACCAAAAGCCCCAACCGCCGCCATCGTCTCTGAGACTCCTCTCCCGAAGTCCCGAACTCCCGATCCCCTCGCGTCGCAGAAGCCACCGCTTCCTCCTCACGCCCGCCCCTCCTCCTCGCCTCGCCGCTATAGCTCCTCTCTCCTTCGCCGCCTCCGCCGTAGCGCCCGCCGATCGCCGCCTCCGCCGCTCCACATCCTGATCCCCTTCTCCCTCTCGCGGGCCTTCACCAAGGGATCCCTCGTGGAGACCTTTCCCGTCACCCACCGGTAGGCGCCGCCGCGGACGCGCGCCTCTCCACTGCTTTGACATGTCTCCGGCTCCATCGACGTCGTGTGGCTGCATTCGACCGTGGTTGGTGCTGATGGCACTGTGGGTGTGCGCGAGCGCGCTGGTGAAGTTGGTCGTGCACCGAGCGCTCGACCTTCGCGGCCTGTCAAAGGGCAGTGATACATATATTGGCAAACTAAGGTGAGCTTTCTAGATTCATATCACTCTTTCACACCAATTCCATTCTTCAAGCCCAAATTATCTCGAGTGGGCTTTCCAGATTCATATCACAAATTTTATATTGATTTCTCTCTTCCTGGTCTTGGGCTTTAATTGAAGGGAATTGCCGTATGCTGTGAGTGTGATTGATGTGAGAAATTGAATAAAATTGTTTGTCAATGTGTGAATTGCAATTTGTTAATTAGATCAGTTCTTACATAGATAATAGAATAATAGATCAACTAAGCCATGGACTTCCATGAACTTTTGTTAATGTGTGATTTGAGTTGGTTTATATCGTGTTTTTCATGAACTTACGGTTGGTATCGAGTGCTATGTTTGGATCTAATGCAGTGGCCAAAAATATAGCTTTGAAATATTTGTAAGCTTTGGAATGATTTGTAAGCAGTGGCCAAATAATTTGTTAGAAGTTGATAATGATTTAGCTTTGGAATATTTGTAAGCTTCGGAATGTTTAACTCTTATATTGTGACTTAGTTCGCGGTAAACGGGTATGCCCGCGGGCGACAGGTATGGGCGAGGTTTTTTTCCCGTCGTCTTTCGCAGGTATACCCGTGGGCGTAAATCGGGGCCGCGGGTACAGGTATGGGCGAGCACTACCCGTACCCGCCGCGCCCGATTGCCATCCCTAGTTAAGATGTCTCTTGGCATGAAAAAACTACCACCGCCTTGCAAGCATATAAAGGTGGACGTCAGTGAGAAAAGAGGAGGGCCGAGAGATCCAAGGGAGAATAGCAATAGAGCAGGACATTTCGCATTAGTTTCTCCATTGTAATCAGTTATTTGAGTAATATCCTCACAGAAAGTATGGTTTTATTCTCGCAACAGAAGGCTCAAACCTGTATAAAATCCATATGCCTTTTCTCTTTGTGATCGTAGCCAAGTCGTAGCAAGAGATCCCCCGAACACAAACAAATCATACGTAAAATTGATACTAAAACATCGACACCACTTTTTCAAATTTGGCCTCCGGACACCTTTTCTGCAAATCTAACCCTCTCCTTACACCTGCCGAGCCGGTGCACTATTCATTGCTTAACTAGCGCTAATTATATTTAATTAGTGCTAATTATATTTAATCACTAACCATGCGCTTTAATTAGCCCTAATTATGGCTGTTTAGGCCTGCCGCAGAGTGGTTGCTCAGCAGGACACCTGTCGAGCTAGGGTGTCTATTGAGCTCGATAGATCCATAAAGAGATCTAGACGGTAGGTATATAATAGATATTAGATTTACAAAAATAAATATCCAAAAGTTAAATTTAAATAAATAACTACAACACCATTTATATAAGCAGTTCATGCATGAAGTACGTTTATTTGGCCTTAATGGCACGCCGACCGAGCACATGGTGGCCACGCCACGCCCATCAACCGGAGATAGTGGCGTCGCGGTGTGGGCCGGGTCGGGAAAGAAGCCGTCCGACCGTCCGTCTCAGATGACGCGGTCGCGTCGCGACTCGCGAGCCCACGAGCACCGATACGGCTCGGCGACGTCGTGTGCGACAGAAGACCGAACCGCCGGGCACCGGCACGGCACGGGACCACCACACCACGGTGGCCGTCCGCGAGCCCGAGTGGAGTCCCACGCGCGCACGCTGCTGGTTCCCTCCTCTTGTACGACAATTTTGGTTTCCGTGCCAAAAACGGCAGATCTCAACTGACCGAATGAGGGAGATGAGCAGATCGACGGCGCCGTGGTGGATGGACAACGCATAGGCGGGCATAGCCACGCTCGCCCGTCTCGCTAATTCTTCCCATTCCGCTCCGCTCTTACAGTATCTATAGCAAATAATTAATTATTTATATAAAATAAGAGATAATATGGTACATGAGAGGGGGAAGCAGTAACTTACCTGAGACATTACTTGGAACACATAAATCAATAAATAAGACATAGCTAAAATATGTATTTGGGAGGAGAATTGTGTCTACCCTATTAAATCTGTATCGTGAGTGAGAAAAAAGAGGAAAGAGAGAAAGGTATGAGAGTTGTAAATTTATTGATCAGGTCGATCCGTAGATATTATGTATTAGAAAGTTATATCTACGGGTTTTTTTAAGTGATCCAGAGGGTATAGATATAACAAAACAATGTGTGGCATGGGTGAAGAAGAGAGGAAAAAAAAGAAAGGTGAGAGAATGTATAAATTATTGATTAGATCTACTAATAAATATTATATATTGGAAGAGTTCATTCTACAATTATTTTTAAGTGATACAAAGTGTGGAGACATAAGACAATGGGGTCGCTCTAAAAAATTTAAGATTCTGGTTTATGATTTTGACTGTTGATTTTTAGTTAAAATTATAATATAACAATTGTTAGTTTTTTTAAATTATTTAATAAAAATTTTAAAAAATCATCGTATCGTTATGGGCAATACGACAAAATAAAGAAAAAAAGCAAGAAGAAATAAAAATCCAAAATCTTAACTATTATAAAAGGAGGAGTTGGTGGTCGGTGCGGCCACTCCCACTCTTCCCACCTCTCTTAATAAAAAAAGATACTTTGTCTGACGTGTGGACTCACCCACCCCTCCCACACCCGTGCGCCCTACCTGCCCCCACCCCAAGAACCCGTGCGCTCCTTCCCCCTGATTTCTCCATCGCCTCCTCTTCTTCCTCCTCTGTCTGCATATTCTAAAAAATTTTATCACCTGTTATCAGAATATATAATATAATTAAATTTTAAAATTCGTAGTAACGTACGGGCATTCAGCTAATACACTAAACAGCCGCGCGAGCCCAACGCCGTGAGCAACTTTAATTGTGCATCCGAACGCAGCAAGCAACCGCAACCGCGGCGCAGCCTAACCCCAAGCCCTGCTCAGCGGATCGGCGTCAAGGGGCGTACGGTGCGGAGATGGCGGCGGCGCTGGCGCGGCGGGGTGCGGCGCCACTGGCGGCCCTGACGCGGAGGGGGATGTGCTCCGGCTCGGCCTCGGCCTCTGCGCCGGCGGCGGAGCGCTCTGCCGCCGCGGCGCTGTCCTCGGAGGAGCTCATGCGGATGGAGCGCGACTGCAGCGCGCACAAGTACGGTGCTCCCGATCGCCTCTCTTCCTTCTCTCCCTCGTATGCCCTCGCCGCCATGTGCTTGTGCAAATGCCTCTGGGCTCCATCCCCGATGGGATCGTGCTCGGATAGCGTAGGTTTTAGCGCTTGGGATTGAGTTCTTGCCACCGAAGGTTCGGGTTCTCTCTGCGGGTTCGATTAAACCCTTTCGTCCGTCATCAGTTCCTGATTTTGATGTGGCGGCGTTGCCCGCTTAGACCCTCTAATTGAGCTTGTAGAACCAATTTTGAACAGATTCTTGCATGTATATACAGTGGACTCAGGAATGCTCTTTATTGCCGTATATGACTCGTATCTCTTTATCTATAATATCATGATAGTGACTTGAGACTGACGGTGTCGCCTTTGTTTGAACTGGCATCACATTTACTTCCATACACCCAAGGGATCGCTTGCTGTTGCATTTGATTGGGATGTGGACATTTCTTAGTACTTGTTTTGTTTGATTGGTGGCAAGTTCTGTGATTCAGAACTTTTACTTGCAACTGCATTATTTCGATTTGATGATGCAATTGCCCCACCTTTTCAAGTTTGGAACTCATGGTGTGCTCTGAACATTTCACTGCTTGTAGCTACCATCCGATTCCCATGGTGTTTTCCAAAGGAGAAGGTTCACATATATTAGACCCTGAAGGCAACAAATACATTGATTTTCTCTCTGCTTACTCTGCAGTCAATCAGGTGAGTTTCTATGCAGTTAGATACTATAACTGAATGCCACTTGGTCTAAGCACAGATTGGAAGGCACAGATGTCTAGTTGTTGTACATTGTTTGAGATAACTTATTTGTATGTACATAAATGATGTAGTTTTTGCAATTCTTTGTAGGGCCATTGCCATCCAAAAGTCCTAAGAGCTTTGATAGAACAGGCAGAAAGGCTTACACTTAGTTCCAGAGCTTTCTACAATGACAAATTCCCTATATTTGCGGAATATTTGACAAGCATGTTTGGGTATGAAATGATGTTGCCAATGAACACTGGAGCTGAAGGAGTGGAAACAGCTATTAAATTGGCAAGGAAATGGGGTTATGAAAAGAAAAATATACCAAAGAATGAGGTATGAATTCTTGAAAAGTTGCATGTCTAATTTCAATCCTAGTAGATCTTTTATTTGCCATACTGGGATGTGCTTGTGCTTCCATTGAGTTCTAACTTTTGTATTCATAACCTGCTACTGGATAGCCTGTTAACTCTTAAGTGTGGTAACTGCAGATATACTGATTTCAGTTTTTCATTGCTTTAGTATAATGGTGTTGCTGTCAATTTTTTTCTCATTTTATTTGGATATCATGAAAGCACATATTAATATCATATCATTATATTAAATAAATAAATAAACTTTGTAAAAAGTGCAAAAGGCTGCAGAAGCAGGTGTTGTTTTACCACTTATTTTTATTTGTTTGACTGCTTTGTTATATAACTATAGGAAATGTATCATATTCCATGTCTTGGCATATGCACCGCTTGATATCTTGAAAAGTTGGGAGATTCGTTGATAATGATACCTATTTTTGCCAAATGTTTGGTGTTTTGCAGGCTTTGATTGTATCTTGCTGTGGATGTTTTCATGGTCGGACATTGGGTGTCATATCTATGAGCTGTGACAATGATGCAACTCATGGTTTTGGTCCTTTGGTTCCTGGCCATCTTAAAGTTGATTTTGGAGACATTGATGGGTTGGAGAAAATCTTTAAAGGTAACCAATCTATTTAGCTGTAGCAACCATATGCTACTTTTACCTATTTGTGTGTATATGCATGTTGACAAACACTATTTGGTTCAGAGCATGGAGATCGGATATGCAGTTTTTTATTCGAACCAATCCAAGGAGAAGCTGGGGTATTCATCTCTAAGTTACTCTGTCTTCTGTTTTAAAATTTCTAGATCTCATTCATGGCTAGTTATTTCCTATATGGCGAGAAACTAATTTCCTCCCAGTTAGCACTGCATGGTGGTACTGTATAGATATCTAAGCTCAAGGAATTTAATTGACTGGAAGGGCTTGTTAGCTCTGCATGATAAGCATTTTTTTCTAGAGTACATCTAATAATACAACTAACAAATTGTGGATAGACTTCACCACATTTCCCGCCTAATTCGCAAGATGCATTAGATGTGGTAGCGGTAAAAGGATCAATGGTAAAATAATAGTCTTGCCAAAAAGAAATCAAAGTACAATAGAACAGTTCCTAGGGTGCTTTATGGTATGGATGCTCATAGGACGTTAGGGGAATCCTTTCACTATACACGGTCCTAGTTTTCAAATTGCATGTGATTACACCCAAGAATTGCTGCTTAATCACCCTGCCTTATCTCACTGACATGATTGGAAAATATGTATATCCAGATATTTTAAATCATTTGCAAATATTCAGGTAAGTTGATTAGTTCATTTAAGAAACAAGAAAGTCAAAATGAGTGATTAGTCCCTTACCACGTTTTGCCAGCTAAAGTGCTAAAATAAACAGGGGCCAATGTGACTACAAAAATATGTGGTTTAAAGTGTAAACTCTAGCTGTTATGGTGCATGGATCCAGTTTTACTGTTATTCTCATGATTGTTTAATGTCTCATGTTCCCAACTTCACCATTATACTATTTACGTTCTTACAACTTCCTATAGGTAATAATCCCACCAGATGGTTATTTGAAAGCTGTCAGAGACTTGTGTTCTAGGCACAACATTCTGATGATTGCTGATGAGATCCAAACAGGCATAGCTCGAACTGGCAAAATGTTGGCATGTGATTGGGAAGACATACGGCCTGATGTGGTGGTAAGTTTCTTTTCTGGTACACCGTGCTTATCTCCTCTCACTACACAAGTACCTGCTAGTGAGGTTTTCATTTTGCTCTAGGATATGCATATACAATTTTGACCAAGTATCCCAACTGTCCAGGTTCTAGGCAAGGCACTTGGTGCTGGAGTTGTTCCAGTCAGTGCAGTTCTTGCGGACAAAGATGTCATGCTGTGTATCAAACCAGGAGAACATGGAAGGTGTGAACTGTGAACCATTGTCAATCTTTTTTCTTTTGGTTCATTCCAAAGCGAAGTTAAATGGCAAACTGATTCAGTTTTCTCTTAATTAAGCATTAATGTCTACATGATGTCATCTAGTTTTTGCCCATCAGACTTAAGGAGACTACACTCTATGTGCAGCTGCTAGAATATGATCTTTTTGTTATTTTTGGATAAACATTTTTTATATGTCTTGTTCCTGAAATCAATCTTATATTTGACCACTGGCAGTACATTTGGTGGGAATCCATTGGCAAGTGCTGTAGCAGTTGCATCACTAAAAGTGGTCAGAGATGAAGATCTTGTTGAAAGGTACATTCTTTTATTACAAGAAACTCTAGTAATTTGCTAGATCATCTGCTGTTTCGAGATTCAGTTCTATGATCCTGTTTCCCTCTCATCATTTTTACTGAATTGCAGAGCTGCAAAGTTAGGTCAGGAGTTCAGAGATCAGTTACAAAAGGTTCAACAGAAATTTCCTCAGATTATTAGGGAAGTACGTGGGAGGGGTTTGCTTAATGCGGTAGACCTAAGCAACAAAGCGCTATCCCCTGCTTCTGCATATGATATCTGTATTAAGCTGAAGGAGAGAGGCATTCTAGCAAAGCCCACACATGACACTGTAATTCGATTAGCCCCTCCTCTTTCGATCAGGTATGACTCCTTTGCCCTTGTATCATCATACCTCGTTCTCCAATTTTCCATAAAATTACATGTACTAGCATCGTATTATCCGACAATGTTTGTTTGCTAATCTTCAAATCCTACGGTTTTCAGTCCTGAGGAGCTTGCAGAAGCATCAAAGGCGCTCAGTGATGTGCTGGAGCATGACTTACCATATATTCAGAAGCAGATCAAGAAGCCAGAATCAGAGGCTGAAAAACCAGTCTGTGATAGATGCGGTCGAGGCTTGTACGGATGAATGGTGCCTCCAAGCAGAGATGAGAGAAACGCATTTTCAGAGGCCGGAATTCTCGCTATTCGTAGCTCATTTTAGTATTCCGTACCTTGTTGCACTGTCTATCCAGGGAATGTGCTATTGTTACCTTGATTGCAAATAAATGGAGTAGCATTATCATGCACTGTGAATCTGCTCTCTTACCAGAAGAAAGTTTGGTTTGATGAAATTGATCGATTTGTCGACCGTCCTCCTTATTTACAATGATTTTTTGCATATGTTTATATGTATTTCATCGATTGAAAAATCCGCCATCCTCGTTATTTGCAATGATTCTTACATCATTAAAATATTGCGAATGTACCGAGGCAGCTGAGAATGCTGCCCAAGAAGTGAAAAAGCTAACAACTATTTGCCCACCAAGGCCCACCAAGGCTTATGATCTGTTAAGAACTATTTGCGATGAGATGGATTGATGCCAGCTTGATCTATCTCCACGTCGGGCGGAGTCAAAAAAACACATCCTTGTGATCATTATTCATTGATTCAGTCTTTCCTATGCTACTACAGTATGTATTTTGTTTTTATCAACATCGAGCTCTGATCAGACAAATGATGCTTATAAGTTATAGATGTTGATAAACATCATCCGGATATTTTCTTCCTAACTATCATTCAAATTTGTGATCATTAGATTAGAGATCCAATGGCCATGAATTCTTCCACACCCCCCTCCAAAAAAAACACCTCTTCTTCAAAAAAATAATCTCCCCCCTCCAAAAAAAAAGAGGCCGTTGGATCTCTAATCCAACGGTCTCAAATTTAGATGATTGGTAGGAAGAAAACATCCAGATAATGGCTAGACACACCCATAAGTTATTATCTACATACTGTAGCTCCTCCACATTTGGAACCTTTCCAGATGGCATTTGCCACCTTTGGCCAGGTCAACAGTAATTCCTACATTTGGCCATATTCATATTGGCATCGACGGATGGCTTCTGAATAGTAATTGCTAAAAGAAGTGGCTTTTATAATAGGAGGAGGAGGCGAACAGTGGGAAAGTGAGTTAGAGACACGAACGAGAGGAGTGAGCCTGATGTTTATATTGATTTTTAGTTTCTTCAAACAAAAGTTAACAAGATAAACCAATATAAACAGCCTTTAGAAAGTAAACACACTAATGAAAGTGCTTAACCTTGTGTTGTTTTTTCCGTATCCTATCTTTGTCAAACTTAGCATCTGACATAATAAGAAAGCAAAGGGCTCCAGAATCTTACCATCACCATTACTTCGCCAAGAATCACATTAGGGTGCTCAGTTTGACAATAGGCTTATGACTTTTCTCACTATAGCAGACTTATTTTTACTATAACTGATGGTGGATTATTTAGTGTAATTAAATTTAAAAATTTTAAAAATGAAAAAACAAGATAATGCGAAGAAATACGGGGAAAAAGAAAAGAAAAAAAACAAAAAAAACTAGAAAAAAAATAATATTAAAGAATAGTAAATTAAAAGTTAGAAATCAGCTGAAGTTGAAACAAGATGGACTTTAAGTTTCTTCTTTTCAAGGTTAACAAATCACATCAAATTTGTACAACACGTCAGTGATGTATGGATCCTGGTGACGATGGACACTGACGTCCAGACGCTGGAGGCGTCATCTTCGCCGCCCCGCGCTGTTCGGTCGAGGCCGTCGAGCTGGAGCAGCAATGGGAGCAGCAGTAGCATCGAGTACACGAACCTCCAGGACAGCGGCAGCTTCGCCGACGTCGATGACTTCGACATGTCTAGCATCAACATCCGCAACCAGCTGCTGAAGCACGACGCGTCGGCCTACCTCCAGTTGGCCATCGTTGTCACGCTGCGCGATCGGGGCTGCCTAAGCCGGTCTGGCGGTGGATGCTAGAGCGCGGGCGGTGCCGCATCCTGCTCCGGTCGTGCGCCTGGCCGTGGGCGGGATGCGCATGCACCAGGGACCACCGCCCACCGCTACGCCGTGTCTATGGCCGGTTCGGCGTGTCGACTCGTCGTCTTCCTGTCCGGCTGCGTCAGTGGCGGATACAGGACTAAATCTTAGGTATAGCGGCTTATCTCCACCTTGTCAAGTGCCGCTTCCTCACCGGGTGTGCCAGCCGCCACTGCCTTGTCGCAGGCCGCTAGAGTTTGGTGGCTCGGCCCTTGCTTGATGGCTGGATGACGGAGCTCTACCTTGCCGCCGTTGTCAGAGATCACCGGAGTGACGACGAAGTCCACGTCGCCGGTGAACTCAGGATCCTGCACACAAGCAACAAACTTACGAGAAGATGAAACTGGAACTAAACACAGTGACTCAGTCTTGGTTATGTTGTGCGAAAACAGAATGAATGCTTCTGCTCCCATCCACTTGTTTATATAGAAAGACAAAATGTTAATAACAACATGAGCCATGATTTCCGATATGCAAGCCATATCGTACATAGACTCAACAAACAACTAATGGCTAACCGTGAAACTAGCTAGTCAACTAACAGATGCACAAGAATTATTCAACAAATCTCCTCCTAAGTCTTGTGCACTTCACTACTTACAGAGACGGAGACCGATCTTGGCACAGAGTTCCTGGTACTTGGTTTCGCAGAGTGGTTTTGTGAGCACATCACCAAGTTGTTCATCTGTTCTAATGAACTTCACTTCAATTTGCCCATTGTGTATATATTCCCGTATAAGATGAAATCTTGTGTCTATATGTTTACTTCGATCATGATGAACAGGATTCTTGATTAATGAAATGGCGGATTTGTTGTCCACTCTTAGCACCGGCTTGCTCACAGCTGACTCCAAAATCTCTGCTAGCAGCCGAGATAACCAAACAGCTTGACAGGCAGTAGTTGCAGCAGCAATATATTCAGCTTCACAGCTTGATAATGCTACCACCTTTTGTTTTGAGGACTGCCAACTAATTGGACTATCTCCAAGGAAAAATATGACTCCAGAAGTGCTCTTCCTGCTGTCCACATCTCCAACTAGATCGCTATCACTGAAACCCAGTAATTCTGCCTTTACACCTTTCTTTCTTGGATAGAAGAGACCCCAGTCACTTGTCCCAGCTATGTATCTCAAAATTTGTTTCACAGCTGCAAGATGCTCCTCATGAGGTTCTTCCATGAATCTGCTCACATACCCAACTGAAAAAGCTAAATCAGGTCGGGTATGTACCAAATATCTCAAACTCCCAACCAAGCTTCTGTACTCAGTAGCATCCACACATGGACTGTTGCTCTCTTTGCTCAGTTTAAACTTACCCTGCATAGGCACCTGACAAGAATTGCAATCCATCATGCCAGCTTCCTCAAGGATCTTCCTTGCATAGCTCCCTTGTGACAGAGTAGTTCCCTCTGTATCTTGTTTCACCTCAATGCCCAGATAGTAAGTAAGTAACCCAAGGTCACTCATCTTGAATATCTCTGCCATTTGTACCTTGAACTTCTTGATGCTGCTGCTGGTGGTTCCTGTGATCACCAAATCATCTACATAGACACCCACCACCGACCTCTCAAAGACCAAGACTTCTAGCAGAGATAGCATGTTCAGATGGACTTCTCTTGAATCCCAGAGCCCCCATTTTTTCATCTAATTTTTGATTCCAGGCTCGAGGTGCTTGATGTAAACCATACAGAGCCTTATGTAGTTTGAATACCTTGTGTTCATGGCCAGGTTTAGCAAATCCCGGTGCCTGCTCCACAAATACCTCCTCCTGAAGGTCGCCATTCAAGAATGCCGTTTTGACGTCCATGTGGTGGACTTCTCACCCTTCATGCGCTGCCAGTGCCAGTAGTAGCCGCACCGTCTCCATTCGTGCTACTGGGGCAAACACCTCGTCATAGTCGACACCTTGGCGCTGTGCATACCCCTTGACGACGAGCCGTGCCTTGTGCCTCACCACCTCCCCGTGCTCGTCCTTCTTAACCTTGTACACCCATTTGAGTCCAATGGCACGCCGGCCAGCCGGGAGCTCAGTGAGTGTCCACGTGCGGTTCTCCTCAATAGCCTGCAGCTCCTCCTCCATCGCCCGGCGCCAGCGTGGGTCTCGCTCCGCCTGAGTGAACGTCGTAGGCTCTTTCGCACTCATCGCGAAGAGCTGGCCGTCACCCAGATCACGCACTGCATACCCGGGCGGAGTTGCAGGGCCGATGACGTTGTCCAACGTCCGAAACGCAGCAGCGCGCCTCGCCATGGTTCAAGGCGTCCCACCGGTCCCCGCCCATCGGTGGTGAGGTGAACTGGATCCCCGGTGTCGTAACATCCGCCATCGAGGGTGAGGTCGAGGGCGACATGGGGAGTGTCACTGGAGTGGTTGCTGGTGAAGTAGGGGAAGCCGATTGCATAACTGGAGACTCACCGTGCTCTGGCACAACCTTGTACTCGACGGTGAAGATGTCGTCAGGGTTTTTCGTATCACCACCGTGCTCCTCACTATTTGACCAGTCCCACTGGCCAACTTCGTCAAAGATCACATCCCGCGTTACATGGACACGCTTCGCGACCGGGTCATATGCACGGTATGCCTTGGAGCCCCGCCAGAATCGATTTAAGATCATTTTCTGACCACGATCATCCAGTTTCTTCAGATGAGGGGCCGTGTTCTTGACATAGACGAGGCAGCCGAACGTTCGTAGATGATGAACAGCCAGCTTTTTCCCGTACCATGCCTCAAACGGAGTCATACCTTCCACGCTTTTCGTCGGTGTCCTGTTCAGCAGGTACACAGCGGTGTTCATTGCTTCTCCCCAGAACCAGCCCGGCAGCCCCTTTGCCTTGAGCAGGCTGCGGGCGGTTCCGACCACCATGCCATTTCGGCACTCGACGACTCCGTTCTGCTGTGGGGAGTATGGTGCCGTCACCGTCACGAACACCCTCAATCGGCAAGATCACAAACCCCGATTTTACTATCCGAATCCTCGTGATTTAATGCACTATTCCTGGATCAAGAGATAGTGCTCACGCTACGTAAAATGAATATCAAATACATACCATGCGAAAGCATAAATAAAATAGTAAACTTACTCATGGGCCGATTAGGCGAAATCGAGAAATTGCAGCAATGAAGAACGAAACACACGGTGGGACCTTCAGACATGCCCACAGTGCACCAACTGGAGGTTCGCGACCTAGCCCTTGACGTCTTCATCTTCCTTTCCATCAAGACCCAAGTATTGCTTATGCGTAGTGATCTGATTTCCTGAATCTGAATTTGTTATGAGAGCGAGTGTGAGCACACTAACCACCGTGCTCCGCGAGCCAATACACAGAATGCAAATATATAGTATGCATGGCTTATCAAAGGGAAGGCTCGGGTTATTTTATTTGCCAGAAATCGCTTTTGGTAGCATTGTTAATATTAAACCACAGTGTTATTGTTACTACCTAGAACTCCACACGGCGATTGCCATAATTGACTCGCTCCACCCAAATGCCATCATTGACTTAATCCACCAAAGCCACAATTTCTTTACTTATTGTGGTCTAAGACTCCAAACAGTGAGTGACATCATTTAGTTAACCCACTGATCATATACTTTCTATATATTTATTTTGAATCTACCAATACTTTTTGTATTCCAGATTTCTTAATAATCCAATTTTGTAATCGCTATCCACCAGCTCCTCACCTCTGAATTCTAATGATTTTCTAAGCTGATTACTTTTGAATCCACCGAGATCATTCGTACCAGTACTTTCTAATCATTCAATCCTTTCTGCTAATCATCCAAAACCATAATAAGCTTTTTCCATGATCAACCTTATTTGTCACTAATTGTCTCTAACTAATTCATCAATATTTCTCCACCGAGAATATCATTAATCAGGCTTATACTCCAATTATCATATCTCCAGATTTCCTCAGATTCAAATCATCCATCTAGGTCAACTTCTACTAATCCCATTTAATCCATCAATTAACTTTACACCCTTCTAATTCTCCAAAATCATTGATCCAGATTATACTCCAGTAACTATTATTATTCCCCCGATATACCCATAATTCAATTCATCCTTCTAGTACTTTGATCAAATCCTATCAATCACATTATTCCCAGCATCATCCAAGACTTCATACTATCTGTCCGTATCGTAATTCTGTAATTTCCCTTGCACTTCCTAGTTCTCCAAAAACCATTTAAATCATCCATTTGTCATATCAATCCATTTAAGCTCTATCAATCTATTTCTCCTAAAACTCTTTCTATCATTTCCCTTTTATGATCGACATGAATCCACCATCTTTATGTGTTTACCACAAGCAACCATCTTCTATTCTTACGACTCTATTTATTCTTCCTGACATTTTATTTTATGAGAAGTATTATCATTGTTTTGCTTTTGAAATACAATACATAGAAATTCCCTGAGACTTAGCAGTTTGCACAAAACATACTGTGTATGAAAATGCAATAACAATAGCGATTCAGATTCCATCCACCGTTACATGGCATCTGCACCATATGCTTAATCTTTCAGCGTTATAGCCGCTTAACTTATCACTGGGGCGACACCCAGGACAACATAAATCAGGACCTTGCACTGCCCACCACTTTTCCATCCCCACCCACAAAGTTTTTGAAATAGAACTATATCTGGTTAAGTTTCCTATGTCCGCCCATGACCGTGGGCACGGCTATTCGAATAGTTTTAACTCTGCAGAGTTTGTACACTTTCACCACAAGAGACAATCAACTCTTTGCCCCACACGATTCCTTAGTCATGTGGTTGAGCGCACCATCACAAAGGATCGCTCAAAGTATCTAGTTCCTTTTGTCATCTCACCCTATGGGCTTATCCCACGCGGTGGGTCCCATACGCTATGCGGGATGTTTTCCACATTACTAACGCAGCCTGGCTCCACTTCCCGCAACGCTTAGAACACCGGAAAACTTCACCTCCCTTGGTGTCCCTTTAGGCCTCCCTTGCCCTTGCTTATCCACTTCAATCCACTACCGGAGATGAGTCCAGAGTTTCGATACAACTACTTAGCCAAGTTGTACTTTATGACTTGTGGTTGCACTGCTTTACGTGGAGATCATGACAAGATTCAGGTCCTTAGTGGTATCTCGGGCGATTCTACCACAACCCACTTTGTGCCTCCACCGCACCATTCACACACACACCATCGAACCATTCGCCCAGATATTCAAGCAAGTAGAGTTTTAGGAACATAAAATAATCATATCGAACATATACCAGTTATTATCACCATGACTGCCCAACCAAATCTTCTCATGATTAAAAGTGATGCTTGGGCGTTTTCACGCCCATGAATATCTATGCAACACTACGCATAGTGTATAAATTATGGACTTATTTTTAAAAGGTTAATATCATAATTTCGCTAGGGCGACAAGGTTCATATATTCAAATATTCAACAAGGGGGTGTAATATTAATCAAGGCAAATAATGGGCGTATAACTAGAAGCTTGAATTAAGCATGTATTTGTACATAAAATAACAGCATGCAATTTGATAATTTAAACAAAAGTAATTTGCGTAAAATGTAGGTTCAACATGATCAAAGTATTGACTCGCTTTGGCGCTGTTTATCATGGTCTTGAGCTCACACAATGCTTCTTCTGGAGCTTCTGGTCTTTATCTTCACTTGCTCTTGATTACGCTTGATCTCTTGATTCTTTAGGTCTCCAATTGCTAATTACGCGCTAGATGACTGAATCCAAATAAAAGCAAATAACTCAAAAGACCCAAATAAATCCGAATAAATTCATTTAGTTTTATTATGAGTTAATGGGTGATTGGAGGCAAAGTCGGTGGTAGAATATGATGACATGATCTTTTTATTAGTAATCTCTTTTATTATTTTACATTTATTTAGGAAGTTCCATGAGGTAGATTAGACCTATGGGTGGGTGTACGAGTCTAGCCAGGTATTATTTTGTCGAGCGCTAACATTCAGGGCATATTCTACATACACGATGTATACAAATTTTAGCTTACCGAATTAATCCTATAGTCCGGGTCTATAGCACTTTATGGTGTGATATTTTATGTATTTTTAGTTACGATCTTGCGACCTTTGGGTATTTACTCAGCTATCTTTTACAATATTCCCCTTTAGTCCTACATGTTGCAAAATAACACTTTTTATTGATCATTTACCAGACTCTCTGGACATACAACTATTCAAGTTTAGGTTTTCTGACATTTTTATTTTACTAAAACCTTACTTGATTCTCACAAATTTACTCCTATTATCGCATGTATATATATTCAGCACTAGACTATAGGTCATTGTACTCTTATTTGGGTTTATGATAACTATTTATATTTTAATTACGTATAATCTATATAAAGCCTACGTTTTAAGTTTGGATCTTAAGTAATTTATCTGCAAGATGGTCTCTATTTGTGAATCTATATTACCTGATATTCAAATAACTTAATCCTTGTAAAATAACCAGTTTGTTAGTCTTGATCAACATGTGGCTTTTAGCTAATATTAAGTCCAATTTGATTTTTTTTGATCCATTTCCTTCCCACTATTCATTACATATATATATCTATACCTACAACTATATTATATGCACTTCATTTGAGTTTATGCTAATCGAATTGTATTGGCTACCACATAAAGGGCTTTCACAAATTTTAATTCCAAAGTCCATACAATGTATACCTATAGTACTTTAATTTTGGGGACAATCTGACTAGTTATACTTCTTTTACTTAAGTTCTATTGTCTAAAAATAATAGCTACTATTTATACTTAGGTTAGTCATCTATGACTTTTGTAATCTTTACTAATTAACTTAAGCCAAGAGGGCCCATCTGCCATTGTGAAGAAAATAGAGAGGGGTAGGCAGGAACAGGGGATGGAGGCGCTCGGCCAACCGACGGAGGAGGCGGCGCATGCGTTGGGCGCCGGCGTCGACGGCGAGGTAGGGCCGGAGGCTCGACTGTGACGGGTGGAATGGCCTTCAAGAGAGGCACTGGGCTTGGGGGTGGCGGCGCATCAGATGGAACAGCAATGGGGGTCGTCGGCGGCGGGGTCAACGGGGAGCGGCAGCGCCGACTGAGGAAGGGGAAAAGGAAAGGAGCACGAGCGGGAGGGGGGAGGAAGGCACTATGAAGCTTACCCATCGGCCGGCAGGGGGTGGAGAGACTCCGAGGTGGCTTGGCGGCGTGAGCCCGGGGACGGCGAGAAGGCTCCCGTGGAGGAGGGAGCTCGGGCGTCGAGGAGGCCGGGCGACGTTTGGGGAAGGTTGAGGGCGTCGTGAAGGTGCTCCCACCGCAAGGAATCGGCGGGTAGTTCACCGGAGAGATGCCGGCGGCGGTAGGGGCGGCGGCGACCGCGGATTGGGGAGGAGGCCGAATCGGGGAGAAAGGGAGGGAAGAAGGGAAAACGGCGCGAGCTATGGGGGGAAACCGGTGGCATTTATAGCCGCAGAGGGGGCGGGGAGGCGCGGTGGCGGAGGCGGAGGACCGTGCGACGGGGATAACCGGGCGACGGGGTGGAGACCCGCCGGGTAAGAACCGGCGCTGGGCTCGGCGGCGATGCGACGGGAGCAGGCGCTGGGCTTGGCGCGCGACGCGACGGGAGCAGGCGCGGGCTCTGCATGAGCGGAAGCAGGAGGAGGAAGGGGCGACGGAGGGTGCTCGTCCAAAAAAGAAGAGAGGAGGAGAAGGAAGAAAGCGGGCGCTGGGGAAAGAAAGAAAGGAAGTAAGGGGGAAGGGGGGCCAGCGGCCAGAGAGACCGGGAGGGGAAAAAGAAAAGGGGAGAGAGAAAAGAGGTGGGGCCCGCATGGAAGAGAGTGGGAAAGGGAGAAAAAGTGAGAAAGGAAAGCTAGGCATAATTTAAAATTTGAGTTTTGAATTTAAATTTTAATTTACTGTTTAATTCATATACTTACATATATAATTGTATGAGTAATTTCTTTGCATAAATTTCTATATTTTTATTATTTCTCTATATCCTATTTCATTCTTTACATATATAAGTATATACATATGTATTTATCCGCTTAATTATTTGTTGATTATGTGTATATATACATATATTTATATATTTTTCCTGCATGTATATTCTGGTGTATACATTTTATGTGTTGTTCTAAACCCTTTGTATACATATATGTGTATGTATATATATCTGTCTGTGTTTTATTTATTTTTATTTTTATTGCCTTCTTACTATTGGAAACTCAAACAAAATTCAGGGAAACACCATTAAAATCCAAATTCCAATAAAATATATTGCAAAATAATTCAAGAGCTTCGTATTTTCAATTAAAAATTTCTCAGGATGTTACAAGTACTCCATGAACTCCTTAGCGGTGAATTCTCCGCCTCGATCCGTGCGGAGCGCCCTCAACTTGCATCCTGACTCGGCCTCCGCGCGCGCCTGGAAAACTTTGATGGCTGCTGCTGCACGGTCTTTGGACGGCAGCAGGGTCACCCACATGTAGCGGCTCCGGTCGTCAACTAGTAGTAGGAAGTAGATGTTCCCACTTGGTGTGGCCGGCGTCACTGGTCCACAGAGATCCCCATGGACCAGCTCAAGTACTTGCTCCGCACGCCAGTGTGACTGATCCGGGAATGGTGTCCTCTTCTGCTTGCCGGCGAGGCACGCCTCGCATAGCTGGTCCACCTGATCGATCGCGGGCAGCCCACGGACCATCTCTTCCCTCGCCATCTTGCGGAGTGCCGGCATGTTGATGTGGCCGAGCCTGGCGTGCCATCGCCAGGCGCTTTCCTCTCCCCGCGCAGTCAGGCATACCGGCCGTGCGAGTTTGACGTCGAGCACGTACAACCGGTTCGCAGCCCGTGCGACTTTGGCCAGTAGCCGTCCACCTGGTTCACGTATCCGCATCACCCCGGAGCTGATGTTGATGTCGTATCCGACCTCGTCGAGTTGCCCAACGCTCACTATGTTTGCCGTGAGCTGAGGAATGAAGTAGACGCCAGTGAAGGAACGATGGTCGCCGTTCTTGAGTTGGAACAGCACCGTCCCACAACCCTCGATCCGCGCCACTCCGCCGTCTCCGAAGCGCACCGACCCGCACACCGCCGTGTCCAGATCCGCGAACGCCGCCCGGGACCCCGACATGTGATTTGTTGCCCCAGTGTCGAGGATCCATGGCTTGGCGCACCTGTAGAGGAGCGCCGGATCTGGCCTCATCTTCCTGGTTGCTGGTGGCGGGTACCCATGCCAGATCCCGCATCAACGCGTCGGCACACGTGCTTGAGGCTGCCGCGCGTGGTGGTGGCGAGCACGAGCGCGCAGGAGATGCTGGTGGCGGCGTGGTGTATCTCGGCGGCGGCGCATGCGAGGTGAGGAGTGAGGGGAATGAGGCGTGAAGGGAAATGAGGGGTGTTGACCTGAGAAGCATTAGCGTTTCCTCCTCATCCTGGATAACGTGGGCTTGTTCCCTTTTTGGCTTGGAGCGGCAGTCACGGGCCCAGTGGCCGGCTTTTCCACACCGCCAGCACTCATCTTTATTGATTTTTCCCGGGTTGTTCACTGGCCTGGGAGTCCACGCCATCCCGCCGTCGCTCCCACGCCCTCGGCCACGCCCACGCCTGTGTTCGCCACGCACAGCACATCCACTTACGCCGCTGCTACTCCGGTTCTCTGCCTCACGCCTCCTTCGCCGTGCGTCCCATTCTTCTTCTGTCAGGTACAGCTTGCCGTCGTGTTGTATCGTCGGTGGTGGCTCAAATGATTCTTCGGCGGCCTTCAGTCGCCCCATCAGGTCAGCGACAGTGAGTGTGGAGGTGTCAAGAAGTGTCCGGATCGCCAGCACGATCTACTTGAACGACGGTGGCACACTGCGGAGCATCTTCTCCACCACCTTGGTTTCCTCCACGACCTCGCCGAGCGTAGCCAGAGTGGCCACAATGCCACTCAGACGAAGCGCATAATCCTCCACGGTTTCGCCGTCCTTGAACGTCGCCAGGTCGAACTCCCGCCACAGCTGCTGGGCGGTGTTCTTCTTTACGCGGTCGTCGCCGATGCGCATGGTGGCAATGGCGTCCCACGCTTCCTTCGACGTTTCTTTGTCGGCGATCGCGGATGCCATCTCCGAGGGAACAGCGCTGCATAAGACGTCGAGCGCCATCATGTCCTCCT
The DNA here is from genome assembly GCA_036346245.1 of Bonia amplexicaulis. Classification (NCBI taxonomy): domain Eukaryota; kingdom Viridiplantae; phylum Streptophyta; class Magnoliopsida; order Poales; family Poaceae; genus Bonia; species Bonia amplexicaulis. The sequence continues at coordinate 23,891,232 of CM070741.1, read as the reverse complement.
GGGTATCGACATCGCCCTTGTCGATGGCTCTCCAGAGCCCCCGAGCTTTCAGCTTTACCTTCATGAGGCGCGCCCAGTCGGAGTAGTTGGTCTTGGTGAGAACGGGGTAGCTAGTCCCGCCGGCCACCTCACGAACAACCCGCTGGACTACGGCCCCGTCCTTGGTGCCGCTCGTCTCGTCGCCTTTCTCGCCGGCCTTCGGTGGTGGTATCATCGGCTCCATCATCAAGCAAATTGAATTGCCTGGTCACGATTCCACCGGCGGCACTTTGCTGTGATCGAGCCCCAACTCGCAACGGGCTCTGATACCACTTGTCAGAGATCACCGGAGTGACGACGAAGTCCACATAGCCGGTGAACTCAGGATCCTGCACACAAGCAACAAACTTACGAGAAGATGAAACTGGAACTAAACACAGTGACTCAGTCTTGGTTATGTTGTGCGAAAACAGAATGAATGCTTCTGCTCCCATCCACTTGTTTATGTAGAAAGACAAAATGTTAATAACAACCTGAGCCATGATTTCCGATATGCAAGCCATACCGTACATAGACTCAACAAACAACTAATGGCTAACCGTGAAACTAGCTAGTCAACTAACAGATGCACAAGAATTATTCAACAGCCGTCACACTTCTGACTCCAGTCGGAGCTGGACTAGATTGCACCACCGTCATTGTGGTTGATCGGCACTCGGCTTGGCAACATCGCCATCTACACAGGCAGTCATCGTTTCTAAAGTTGCATATCTTGATCATTCTTCTTGACTTCACGTTTGATCAAAACCTCTGAAACCAACCAACCAGGCATCCATCCAAACTCTTAACCACGGAGTGGATATTTGCTTCACAATTCAGGTGCCTACCACACGGCCGAACTACTACACCACTCCATAATTTAGAACAGAACAAGTAATCATGCTCCTAAGCGATCAGTCTTACAACATAAAACCGATATCAATGTTCTATCGTTTCTCTTGTCATGAAAGTAGCAGCCAATTCCGAAATTTCATTGCTGGCTCTAAAAATCGTGAGCTATAGCACACGTCTCTCTCTCTCTTTGCGTCTCCTCACGCGCTAGGCATGGGCTATTCTGTTGTGGCCTGGGCCTCCTTGCCTCACGCGTGCGCCAAGTGGCCCACGGTGGTGCTCCAGGTCTAGCCGCTCCTCCGCCTCTGGTTTCTTGCTTCTTCCTCCTCAGGACGGAACTGAGGCACGAGTGACAGAAGCAAGGCCATGGCAGGTGGAAGAAGAAGAGGAGAGGATACCAACGGCGAAGGCTACCTCAGGCGATCGTCCAGCCTTGCCCGATTGTTGGCTCCTCCCCTGGGCTGCATCATGAAACACGCTGCCGTTTCCATTGCCATTGGTCATACATGCTGCTGTTTTACCAGAAAAGATTGCACCAATGGATGGCATTGACCGGAGAAGGGGGCAAAGGAAGGACAAGTTGAAATCTTGCATGCAGATTTATGATGTACCAATGTGCCGGTTAAGAAAAGATGTTTTCTGTATGTGTTTTCATGCATTTGATCGTTGATTAGGATTAGTTGTTCTGTTTTTGTTCTTCGGATTCTTATAGATCATGCCAGTTGCTTATAGAAACATACAAGCAAGGCACTGTTTAGAAGTGGGGATGTTCTCTTTTGCATATTAAACTGTTACATTTTGAATACGTTGACTCATATCCTATCATACTACGGATTTCTAGACGAAATTTTAACTTTCGAGGAGAACTAGAAAGATTATATAAAATCATAAGTTATGGCCATAGAAAACTCAAGTTATAAATCAACTCATCCAAAGCAAGAGGTGCATCGGAGGATTATAGGCTAGATTATCCTTTAGTACTAGGATCCAAAAGTTTTAAGAGGGTTGTGAGAGAGTGACAATACCTTGCATTCTTTTGATATCGTGTTTAAGGAATTTACGGTCGGTTTTATCAAATCTTTTTCTCTCGTTGTGATTATTTCATTGTCATTATTTCAATTCTCTTCACAAGACTTTGTTTTTGATACCGTGTACGCTCATGCTGAACCTTATAAACTCCGATCAGATCCGAGGAGCTGCTGCACATAAGAAAAGGGAATCAGAGTAAAGAATAGGCCCAATATACATTGTATCTCATTACTGTGTGCATGATGCCACGAGGTTGAGATCATGAAACCAGATTTTGAGCTAGTGCTAAATGATAAAATAGCTAGATTCCAACAAGTGTCAACCGCAGCACTATTAGGGCACGCCCAATAGTTTGATACTGACACATGATACTAGAGAGTGAGTGAGTGAGTGGGATGTCATTTTAGAAACAACTACCTCAACATCTTGTTACTTAGGCTTATTACTAGAGGGGGCCTATAATGATATGCATGCATGCATCTCTCATGTAGGGAGAGGGACTCTCACAAAAATCGTAACAGGTCCTTTTAATACACCATTTCGTCACAACTATTTTCTTTGTTTGCTAAAAAGATTTAGTTCTTGCACAAGTACAAGGCTCATTCTCTCTCTTCCCTCTCTCTCATCCACCTTATTGAAAATTTGATGTAGCAGAGCTACGGTATCAGGCACAAATGGCCACTGAGAGTGTCAGCTCGTGCGATGCCAATAGCGTCGACAAAAGGCATGACAAATCGAACATATCTGAATTTGCCAAAGCTGGACATGGAGTCAACAAAAGGCACAATAAAACGAACAGGTGGCTGCTTACCGGAACTCAATTCCTCGCTCGATTCCGTGGAGTAGCTCCGTCCCCCCACCAATTCTACGACCTCAGTCCACGAGAATCGCACCGCTGAGTCGCTGGCACTGCTATTACATAGAGAGAGACGGCTGCACCAACGACGTACCAACGAGGTGCCAACGAGGTATAATATTCTGGGGTCGAGGTAAAAGTTTTGTGTTCTAATTTGAGCGTTGTATCTAAAAAAATATGAAGATATATTCGCTATAAAAATCAGGGAGACTATGGGTAAAACGGTATAAGTCTACGCAGTGCTATATAAATTATGAATTCATGTTTGTCTTCTGGACTAGAGGCGACGGGAACCGGTGGAGGTTTTATCCACTTATACGATTGTTCAGTAAACTTCTAAATTAACAATTGGAAATTGTTTCATAACCTAAAAATATCTATTTTCTATATGTCATAAGAATGAGAAAGAGAATTGATGTTCCAGAAAACGTTGGTTTATGAGCTGTCGGGACCCCGGATTTTCGAATCCGGACCCTCTATGTATTACAGCACTAGTCCCAGATCAAAGCTAGTGCACATAGTCAAACAGTGATAAATACATAACCAACAACGTTTTATTACAATAATAGAGAGTACAGACCAAAAAGGCATCTTTATTACAAATGAGATTTCAAGACCTCGCAACACACGAAACATAAAGTACAGCGGAAGCAAAAGATAAATCCAGCGGAGACCCATCAATTCGCCACAAGCAATTGACTGGGAAAGCGCAACCTAGTACTCCGAAAATCCTTCGTCGAATCCATACGCGCCGTAGTCGAAGTTTCCTTCTCGAGCTTCATATTCCTCTGGTTATTATTTTTGAGTGCAGCATGTGAGTACATAAAGTACTCCGCAAGTCTTAGAAAAATGCAATAGATGCAAGGTTTAACAAAGGAGGGTTATATGGTTCTTTTGCACAAAGCAATGTTTTATTTCAAATACCATTAGATATTTTTTGGAAGGCATCAATTTAAATAAGGTAATTATTTTAACAGAATCTATCAAGTTAAATAGTGAAGGTTACAACCACCAACACTAGATCACTGGCTCTAACCTCCAAGGTTCCAAATCAACGGGTTACATCCACCCACACTGGCTACATCTGCCAGGACAACTCCGGGAGTTCCAACCACTCCCGGTTCCCCAAAACTTTTATTTTCAAACCAAAACCAATGATCTACCATATGAATACATTCCTTGCCCACCCTTAACCGTAGGCACGACTATTCGAATAGTTTTACACTCTGCAGAGGTTGTACAACTTTACCCACAAGAGACAAGTTATCTTAATAGCCAACATGCTTCCTTAGGCATGAGACCCAGATAAAATATCACAAAGTTTTTACCTTACTCTAGTCTAGCTAGTCACCACCCGCTGAGGTTTCATCGCTGAAGGGTTAAATCCACCCAGACAAAAGCCCCTCTTGCGCCATATGAGTACAAGATCTCATCCTCACCGTGAATAATCAAGAAATCCGGCACTCACTTTCCACCGGTGGTACCTAAACTAGACTATTGTAATTTATTCGCCTAGGTCGTACCCATATAGACATGTGGTTGTACGGTAGTGCTCAGTTTGGACAAACACAAACGTCGGTCCTTAATTGACTAGGGCGGAACATACACTTAACAAGTTCTCGTGCTAACCGCACCAAACCAAACCAACCATCCGCCCTGGTCTAAAACAATTTTCACATTTTATTTATTTTTGAAGATACAGTGGCAACACCAATCGCCACTAATTTCTGAACAAAAGTCTAGATCAATGAAATATAATTTCCCATTCCAAATTTACAAAAGTTATTTAGCACGACTAAGCATTTTACTACCATTCTAATATTTAGCAAAGAATTAATAATCTCAATACTGAGTCAAGAGAATCCTAGAGTGTCAAAGGTACATGGATGTCAATGTCAAATGAGGGCATAACAATTATCGGTTTAACTATTATTCTTACAACATAAATTATTATTTTATGTAACATAGCAATGCATTAAATTTAAAATAATCAAAAGCATTTCACAAACATAGGTTCAAAATGTTCAAAGGAGACTTGCCTTCGTGTGCGGTGTCTTGACTTTCTTCTTTGTGGGTCGACAAATTCTTGACGTCAGATTCTACTGTAGAGAAAGAGGGGCCATGGGAGTTGATTTGTACCGGTGGAGGCTCTGAGGTGGCCTGGAGGAGGTCGGCGGAGAGAGGGGCACTGGCGGTGGCGCACGAGGTGGCGAGGGAGGGCACGGGGGACTTGGCCAAAGTGGGAAAATGTGGAGGAGGGTGAGGGGTCTTAGAAGGAGGGTCTGGGGCTTTTATAGGCGAGGAGAGGAGGGAGAGGCCACGGTCGAGGAAACAGAGAATTTTGGCCGTGAATAGGGTATTCAAGTGGGAAAGCCAATTAGTGGAGGAGTGATTGGGGCTCTCATTGCGTAATTAATCGGGAGTTTACGCGAAGGAAACTACAAGAATCAAAGCTTTCCATTCAGCATCAATGGAGGAGAGAGAGAGAGAGGAGATTAGGGGAAGAAGAAAGGAAGGTAGGAGAAGGATATGACATGTGGGGTCCACTCGTCGGTGAGAGAAAGAGAGAGAGGGAGGGTGAAGGGGTACGGGCCGTCGGATGGCTGACACGTGGCAAGTGGATTGATCTCGCGCGTTGGATTTAAATGAAGGGGTAAGTTGTGATGGAGAGCTGAGATTAAATCGTGGAGAGAGATGAATTCAATCTGGGCGCGACACATGGCGGCCCAAGATTAATTCGGATTTAATTTTCGGATTAAATTTTCAGAAAATGCTAGAAACAATATAATTGCTTAGAAAAATAATAAATAATATCTAAAAATTCTAGAAAATTCATAGAATATTCCTGGAGATATTTTAGACTTAATAAAAATATTTTTAATTTTAGACTTGCTTTTAATAATTTTATAAAATTCCTTTTATCTTTTAAAATTGATTTTTAATTCCGAAAAATTTTCAAAATTAATTAAAAATTCTGGGAAGGTTAGGAAAATAAAATGAATCCTTTTGGCTTTAATAAAATATTTAAAATATATTTTCTTATTTTAAAATTTGAAATAAAATTTAGAAAAGTACAGAAAAATCCAAATAAAACCCAATTGCTTTAAAATAATTAATTTGAATTTAAATTTTTCAAAACTCAAAATTTTGGGATGTTACATGAGCATACAATGTATTTTTGTTGCATAAGTTTACTGAGTATTTTGTACTCACTTTTGTTCTTATTTTTCTTTGTTTAGAGGATAGCCAGTCTGGGATCTCATTCGGGATAGATAACGTCTAATCGGAGGAACTCTATTCCGAGTGGGAGAAAGATGGTTTTGAGAACAAACCATATGATATGGACACCTTATACGGGACTTAGGATGGCTAAAGGGTTACTAGCAGTATGAGCACGACTCTTAGGATATCCTATAAAATTAGTGTGTTGTCTTTATATTCAATACTTCTTGTATAATTAGAATTTAAATTAGACTGCCTATTTTTGGTAATGTAATATTCAAGTCCGAGTAATTATCACTCTGTTTTTAATTATTGTTCTGTTATATCATTTTGATACACTTATTATTCGTTGAAGCGCTGTTATACTAGACAAACAAATAATAATCCATTAACTAATATTATTACTCCTCGGTAATAATATAGGTTGGCACAGCGGGTCAGTCCATTCCATCGGGCGATAAACTGCAACTTGAGGGGGAAATGCGCCGTGCAGACTTCGCTTGGGTACTTTGCGTCGTTCCGACGCCGAGGGAGAGCAGTGTAGCCACAGCTCCAGCGCGTACGCCCGCAAGACGGTGGCGGCTGTGATGGTCCACACGATGCCATACTCCTCTGATGCTGGTGACTATTGTTTTTTGATATATTATCTAACTTTTAAATAGAGTAATTTTTTAAAATAAGATCTACAAGTTAAACGATCTACACATTAAAAGCTCAACATCTGTACCAGCTAAAATCACAAATGAGTATCTATCTCTCTATAATCTATACCATAAACAGCTAAAATTTAAAAATTTCAGACAACTTTGCCTGGGGCTCCGCACCCCGAGTTTCCGCGTCGGCCGATTCGTAGCAACTCATGTTATGTCGTCTTGGTTAAATACTTGGTTTATGAGAAAACAACTCCTTGAAAACCACAGGTGGATCAAACTATGGCCCGACAGATTACTAACGAAATGGAATAGTCCCGTTTGCAGAAAAAGACTAGGATTAGCATTCCAACCACAAAATTCCATCTTCGAATACATGACCCGGAAATTTAAGGACCAAATGTACAATCAACGGCACAGAGATAAAAATTGGGCGCTTCATCTCTTGAGCCTATTATGCAACGGCGATGACAGATAACTTCAACACGACGGCCAAAAAACCTCAGCAGAGCCTAGCATAGGCTTCGGTGCTTCACTCCAGGTCGAAGGCAACAACAACTTCTGTGACGTCCACCACCTCCTCCACCTCAACCTCCTTGGCTTCGTACTCTTCTTCCTCGTCGCTGGCCTCCCCGTCTCTCAGCTCCACCCTGTATGCCCGCTCCTCCTCGTGGAGTTGCTTCCACTTGCTAACCCATCCTTCCCATTCCTCCTGGAGCTGCCTCCGCCTCTTGCGCTCCTGCTCGCTTAGCTGGTTGAACGCGTCCTGGTCCTCCTGTTCGTACTTCTTGCTGTACTTCCTGAGGTTCCTCGAGATCTCCTCCTCCTTTTCGGGGGTAAGTAGTGATGGTGGCCTCGGGCGCCACAGGAACTGTACCATGATGCAGTTATAAGTAAATGGCAAAGCATTACAATGATACAGCAAGGCGTGCGTTCAAAGAACAAAGGATGGAAATTCTACCTGATAGAAGTGATCCTTTGACACCTTGTAAAGATGCTTGCCATTAAAGGACCAAATTTGAAAACCATTCTCCATCTCATGGACTGAGGTAACTGCAGTTACGAGATACCTGAACAAGAAGCAAGGTTACAAAACCATTTCAGTTCCACCAAATTAGAAGGGAATCAATCTAAAGGTACTTGAAACACACTATTACCAAGTGTTTAGTGCATGCAATACTAACTGAATCTAAGAATTTCATTTATATAACTTGAGGGAGTGTGTTTTTAGAGTTGAGGAAATTTAAGAACTTCATTCATTTCAGTTGAGGATGCACATTCTTAGAGTTCAGGTCTTAAGAATTCCTAAAAGCTATTCTGGAGATGTCTCAACACACGATTTTGCAAATTTGACAAAACAGTAATGTCAAGAAATTCTTGATTCAGTGATTAGCTCACCTTCCAGTAGGATCCCACATGATGTCCGTCGCCATAAAATGCTCTCCTGTTGCCATGGTCTCCAGATCATCAACATTGTAGAACTCCAACTGGCCATTGAAACCCTTCAGCCCAGCAAGAACAATAAAACGCCCAGCAGGAGACCAGAACAATGCATTTGCCTGCTTGGACTTGAGTGTGGTGATCTTGGACACACGGCTAGTGTTGTTGGCTGTGCGCATGGAGTAGAAGCTTATATCAGGCTTAGGTCCATCACCATGAATAACAGCAAAGCGGTGACCTCTGGGCTCCCATGCAAAGGCAATTATCTTGTCATTCTTGTTGTCCAATTCAAGGACCTCAATTGGGATGTCCCTTTCCTTAATTCTGAATAGCTCAAACCCAGTGTAAGTGCTCTTCTTTGTTTTTGTGTACCTATCTACCTTCACAGCAAGATATTCTCCATTGTTCTGCCAGTACATCTTGCAATCACTAACACTGAACAGGTTTTTCTGCCGCAGCTCATCTTTGCCAGGAATTTGCACAAGGCTCACCTTTCAACACAAAGCACATATTTTAGCCTTCACCATTAATTGAATAAACATCTTAAAATAGGATCACTGCAGAAATTTGTACTTACCCTGGCAGGCTGATTTCCGCCACCCAATTCAGGCACAAACAGGGCTATGATAGGCTCAGTGGGTGACCAACTGAAGTCCACCACACTTTCTACCTTCAACGACTTCTTATCAAGTAGGGAGAATGTCTCAGTTTCATAGACAGATATAACATTCTTCCCAAGCCTAGCAAAATATTTGTCATCTCTTCCACCACCCCACCTTCAAACACACAAAAACTACAGTAAGCATCCAACTATGACAACTTCATTAAAATCCGGGCATTCATTAAAAAGTACAACACAGGTGTTTTCACCTGAAGATAGGCCATGAAACCCCAGAAACACCGATATTTCCACCAGTAGTAAACTCATCAGCACTTCCCTTGAAGTCTCGCATCACTTTCCCAGTCCTTACATCAAAGATATTTAGGACAACCCTCTGCAAGTTTAAGAATGAAAGTCAAGACAAGAAAAGGTATGACAGAAAAAATAAATCTATAACAATCTCTTACGTGAGTATCTATAGGGTTGCTGGGCTCATGGCTGCTATATGTGACCAAATATCTCTCACCAGGAGAGAAGTCAATCAGTTTCACCTGTCACAAGCCACTGTCAGCTAGAACAACATTAAATATTGGATAGAATTCAGTGTAGCACAAACCAGTACCTGCAGGTGAGCAAAGCGCATTAGACGCTCAAACTTACCATCACCACCCCACACCTGTGAGCCCTGCCTATGAACCGTCGCCAAGTACGTACCAAGAGGGGACCACTGAATAAAACTATCCGTCCAGTACTGGCAAGAAATAAAATTAGTAAAAAGATAAGTATACATATGATATCAATTCTACTTATAGAAGCGGCAGGCCATGAACTTAAATTTTCAGTCAAACTGTAAGCAAGAAGTAAATCCAAGAAAAACAAGTACCTGCTTTTGGTACACGAGCTCAGGCATCAATTGCCTTGCATCATTCCAGTAGACTTCTGTGAATGTACCAGCACGGATGACAAATTGATCTCTGCCCTTCTCATCAGTTAGCCACTTTTGCAGATTTTCCTGCAATACACAGATGCAATATCAACACATTAGGCAATGTTACATGACAAATCTGGTAATGTCAAAAATGTAATTGCTGAAAAGAATCAGACTTCTGGGGAGTAGAAAAGCAAAAGACTTACTCCAGAAGTGTATGGCTTAATTTCAGCCGGTGTCCATTCATCAGGAACTTTCATGTACTTCTCAAAGTCATCAAACATATTAACTGCAAAGATGTGAGACTTGTCGAGTTTGTACCCATTTGTTTTTTCCCTAGCAAGTTCGGCTTCCTGGCACAATATCAAACAATTCTCTCTTTCAATCATCCAACATGGGCATGAATAATTTGACAGAAATCGAAACAATTAAATAGAGAGCTAAAATGGACATAGAGTGAGCCAGTGACAAAAAAAAAAATGAAAAAGGTGGCTCAAACTATCAGAACATTTTTGTAATTTTTTGGTTGTATGGTGTCCTCAAAGCATATGAACTTCATCCCAAAGGGCAGTGTTCCAACACGGAAAAGTATCATTTGTATATTTCGATGGAACGACCTCGCTTGCATATGCAAACATTCACCAGGGTAGAGCTCCCTTGGTATGGATGACCTTTTATTTAGGATGTAATACAGATGGCTTGCAAAGGCAATAGAATCAAGTCATTGATTCATTCTATCATGCAGATACGGACAGAACGCAACTGACAAGAAGCAAAATACCTGCGGGGTATTATACTCAATGAAGCAGAAGCCATAGGACTTCTTTGTCTCAGGGTTTACAGGCATCCAAAGACCACCTTCTTTGATCACACCAATTTGACTATAGATCTTGTGTACGACATTCTCCAGCTTCTCAAACTTCTCTGGGGGAACAACCGGCAGATTGTCCACAACAACAATTTTTGCAAAACCCATTTCAATCTCCGGAGGTTCCTCATTATGAAGTACCTCATCATCATCACTGCAAATTATAACCATAGAAAACAAAATCAAGAAATACTCCGAACCATGAAAACTATGGGTAAATTATTTGATGATGGGCCATCCCACAACGCCTCAGATTTCACTCCATGGTGCAAAAAAATGGAACTAGTTGAGCAAGACAGGTATTATAGTCATTCACTTCAAACCTGCTTAATCTTTGATGTAGCTAGCCTAATATTTAGCAAACTATACCATACTCCACAAAACTAGTGGCATATAACAATATTGGCACCGCATTAAACCAGCAAAAGACCAATTACACCTGCCAAAACCGACACACAATATTTGCAGCCGTGCACAATTACATAATAATAACAGCATATCAGAACCTAGTTAGACATGGTATTAGATTATTTTTAGGATTACACACGCTCGTGTATACGGGTAGATAGATTAGCACCGCAACATATATAAATATTAACATCAAATTTTGCGCCTATGACACAACCAGCACAAGTGCCAGCAAAACCACGCCAGAAACTAGTTAACATATAAATCCAGCCAGTTAAGCTAAGCAAACGTTTTGTTCAAACCTACTACCACTAGAATCTGTGACACAAAACAAATCAACATTGCACGAAATCTAACAATCCTACAGCAGGAGCTTGCATCCGGATGAAACAAGAACAGGCTAAGCAAATGGAATAAGCAAGGCCATCATCTACCACAAGTGCATAACAGCATGAGCGAGCGTTCGCGACACGGATCGGGAAGCGGGAAGAGGCGGCGCGGGTGGCCTACCTGAAGATGCCGAAGTCCTCGCCAGCGGGGACGGTGATGGTGTCGAGATCGACGGAGGAGAGGTCGACCCCGAGCTCCCGCGCCCGCGCTTCGATGCCTTCCATCGGTATTGCCAGCGCCATCCTCTCTTACATACACCTTCAGATCCTCCGCAAGAGCGAGCGTGCGTGCGAGCGAGCGAGAGAGAGAGAGACTAGGGGGAAGCCCGCGTGGTGTGGAGGCGGCGGCTAGGGGAGATGCGAGATTGGAGAGAGGCGGCGGAGGCGGCGTGCGCGCGGTGAGGTGTGGGTGCGGTGGAGCTCTGCTAGGGTTTTGGTTTCGTGTGTTCTTATTGCTAGTATAATCCGGTTGTACTCTAACGGACGAGCGCCGGTCCTCGCTACGTGATCGAGTTTGATTCGAAGTCGGTGAGCGGACTCAGTTTTTAGTATGTTTCGGAGTACGTATTTGAGTATGTTTCGTTTTTTTGCTTGCCCAGTTTTAGACTTTTGTTTTGCTGTAAATAAAAAGTTTAAAGATGTGGCAATCAGACAACACAAAAACATTGAGTCTTCATCTATTCTTGCCAAAATGTTATGAGTTTGTGTGAACATCGTGATATCTCTTTGCCAATATTTGGTATCGGAGCAAGGCTACTCGATCTTTGCGCAACATCGGCTCCAGTAAGCGATAGCGACCGGAGTTTGTCACCGCGCCACGGAGGCCGAGGGTGGCGCTTGGCCTCGCCGATCGTCCCTTGTCATGGTCGCACTTGTGGTCGCGACATGGTGACCCAGAAGACGGTGCGGGAGGTTGGAGGCACATCCTATCCGATGCTCACGCGCGATAACTACACGGATTGGTTGCTCGTAATGAAGGTGATGCTCCGGGCGAAGGGCTTGTGGGACGCCATCGAGTATGGCGACGCTGATCTACAGGAGGATCGTGCAACGCTCGAGGCGCTCCTCAAGGCGGTCCCGCAAGAGATGATTCACATGCTCATCATCAAGCGATCGACCAAGGAAGCATGGGACTACGCCAAGTCCATACGAATTGGCTCCGATCACGTCCACAAGTGGAAGCTTCAGAAGCTGCGCACCGAATTCGAGATGCTCGCGTTCAAGGAAGGCGAAGATCCTAAGGATTTTGCACTTCGCTTGAGCTGCCTAGTCAGCCAGCTTTCGGAGTACGGCTAACCCGTTGACGAGCAGAAAGACGACGAAAAGTACCTTCGCGTCGCCCCGCCCCGATTTGGTCAAGTCGTCTACACCATAGAAACTATGCTCAATCTCTCCAAGTTGCCCATTGAGGAGGTCATTGGGCGTCTAAAAGGCATCGATGAATGTTGCATCCTGCAACCGGCGCCACCGACTACTACCTCGGAAGCTAAACTCTTGATGACCGAGGAGGAATGAATGGCTCGCCTCAAGGAGAAGAAGAACGGCGAGAATTCGTCGAGCAGGCCTGGTGGTAGCGACCGTCGCCGCAACGCCGGGCACAAACCAGGGCATGAGCTCAAACCAGGGAGCAAACCAAGTGCTGTAACTGTTGCAAGAGTGTCCACTGTGCCAAAGATTGCCGGCAGCCACAGCGCGAGCAGGTCCATCTCACCCGAGAGGATGATGAGGATCCTCATCATGCTCGACATTGATGCACAGGTGTGCGCCCTCACTAACGACATTGAGCAGATGCCGCCAAACTTCATCAAACTCGACGAGACGCATGCCCAGGTGAATCTGGGGTGCGATGGAGAACAGCGGAGCGACGTGTGGTGCCTGGACACTAGGGCCAATAACCACATGACCGGCTATGACAACCTCTTCACGAAATTGGACACGGACGTCATCGGATCGGTGAAGTTCGGCAACGGCTCGGTGGTCGACATCCGCAAGCGCGGTACAGTGTTGTTCACCGCCGAAACGGTGAACACCGGGCGATTAGCAGCGTCTACTACATTCCTAGGCTCAAGAGCAACATTATCAGCATCGGCCAACTCGATGAGCGTGGCTACTAGGTGTTGATTGACGGGGGAGTGTTGCGTATCCGCCATCAGCAACGTCAACTGCTTGCCAAAGTGAAGCGCGCCAAAAACCGCCTGTATATGCTCAACTTGAACATTTCGAGGCCGGTGTGCTTAATGGTGCGGCAAGATGATGAGGCTTGACTAGGACTGTGCATTCGGTTAGTTCGGTAAAATCGGTTCGGTGTATACGGTATATATGGCAAATACGGTATTGTTAGTTCGGTAGTATACGGTATTTTTGAAAATATCATTCGGTATCGGTAAATCCTAAATTATTTCGGTGCGGTATTTTGATGCAAATTGCAAGTAATGTAGTGACTAGCGAAACGAGTAGGCGATAGTATATATACTACGAGCCGTCATAACGCCGGCTACTACGAGTGCATTCACATACACCGCACGGCATGATCTTAGTTGACATGGCTGGTGAGCTTGAACTCCATCATCTCTGCTTCTCATACCCATCCCGTTCAGATGTGCAAATATTCAAAGATCTGTCACTGAGAATACCATCAGGAAAGGTACCATACCACCAAATCTTGCTTTTCTTTTTTCTGTAACATATATATTGTAGTACGTCTGTTATCCACCACCCTCTTCACAAGCTCCCTAGTCCCGCTTTGGATCTCTATGCATGCCTTTCCACCAATCAACCGGTTGAAGTCCAACCTCAGCTTATTCAAAGAATCAAACACATCAAGTAGCCACAAGAGCTTGATGTGGTCCTTCCTGGCATCAGCCACAGTACGGCCAAACTTCACGATCAAGAATGGCAGAACGTGCTACAATCTTTGCAAAGCATGAGAAGGCGGCCTCGGGTCGCCGTTCGAACACCGCAACACAGACCTTTCGCTCAGCTTTTTCGATGGAAAACAGAGGAACAGTGGAGCGCGGCCTGGCCGGAGGGAGAGCTAAAGGCAACACGCACTCGGCTCAGCACACCCAGGCTAGGCCTCATTATCGGTCTGTACCCAGTTTCGGTTTTTCGGTTTTTTCATTTTTAATCGGTTTTTCCCGAAAAAACCGAACACCAAAAAACCTAAAACATAAAAACCGAACCGAAAACCGAAAACTGATCAAACCGTGTTGACCGGTTCGGTTCGGTTTTCGGTTCGGTTTTTTCAGTTCGGTTGAGATGTGCACAGCCCTAGGCTTGACTGTGGCATGCACGCTACGGCCACCTCAACTTCGATGCCCTGAAGAGGTTGGCTCAACGCGGGATGGTGCGCGGACTCCCGGTGATCAATCATCCCGGTGAGGTTTGCGACAGCTACCTCATTGGCAAGCAAAGGCGTGCCTCGTTTTCGGTAGCAACCCACTACCGTGCCGAGGGATTGCTCGACCTCGTGCACGGCGACCTGTGTGGGCCCATCTCACCGCGACTCATGGTGGTCGGCGCTACTTTCTCCTTCTCATCGATGATTGCAGCTGCTACATGTGGCTTCGCCTCCTGACGAGCAAGGACCAGGCGTCTACCGTCATCAAGCAGTTCAAGGCCAGTATCGAGGTCGAGACCGGGCGGTGTATACGCATTCCGCGGACTGATCAAGGGGGGAGTTCACCTCAATCGAGTTCGGACAATATTGCGTGGATCAGGGAGTTGCACGGCAGCTCACAGCACCATACTCGCCGCAATAGAACGGTGTCATCGAGCGGTGTAACCAGACAATCGTCAGCATGGCGTGCTGCTTGCTCAAGGAGAAGGGGATGTTGTCTGAGTTTTGGGGGAGGCGGTGACCACCGCCATTTTTCTCTTGAACCGTGCACCCACCAAGAGCTTGGATAGCATGACACCATTTGAAGCCTGGCACGGGAGGAAACCCGATGTCTCCTTCGTGCGCACATTCGGTTGCATCGCTCACGCCAAGGTAACTCACCCAAATCTGAAGAAGCTTGATAATCGCAGCGTGAAGATGGTGCTTCTCAAGTTCGAGTCGGGATCGAAAGTGTATCGGTTGTTCAACCCGGTTGTGCACCGCGTCCATGTCTCCCATGACGTGGTGTTCGACGAGAAGGCAAGCTAGGATTGGACGAATCCCGGCGAGTAGCAGAAGACGTCCAGTGCTGGCACGTTCGTCGTCGAGCACAAGATCATCGCTGGTCCAGTGGAGGTCCCTGCCCAGGGGAGCAGCTGCACACGCCATCACCTCGCCAGGACTTGCCACCACCAGGCGCTCTAGATCACGCACCTCGTGTGCGGTTCATATCACCAACGGCCGAGGCCTTTGCCGAGCTCGATCACGACAACAACAGCGGCGCTCAACACCGGTTTAGGATGTTGCGAGACATCCTCGGTTTCGCACCCGCTGGCGCCCCGACACGGTTCTTGGAGCCAGAACCAGTCGCTCCTGCAGAGTTGCACATGATGAGTGCAGAAGAGCCGGCCACGTTTGGAGTGGCGGAATGCCACATCTTGGTGTCTGGCGATGCTGGAGGAGATGAAAGCTATGAGGACAACAACACTTGGGACCTCGTAAATTCTAAATTTGTTCGCTTCCATGATAAAGCCAAGGCATCACACGATTGGGCTTAAATAGGTCCTCCCCTCTCTCTCGACGACGGCGTCCGTCCGGATGGTGCCACGTCCCACCTGGCGCCATCTCGCCACCCGCGGCCGCCTTTCCGCGCCCTCTCTCTCGCAAGCGGGCCCCATCTGCCGGGGCCTGCTTTCCCGCTCTTCCTCCTCCTCCTGGCCTCCGGACCCCCTCGGCGGCGACGCCCGCCGGAGACCCCACTGGGGACAACGTTATGGGGAAAAGACCCCACGCCGTCCCCGAACCTCACGCCCTTCCGCCGCCTGTTCGCTGTTGCCCACCGCCGCAGCGGCCGCCCGCCTGCCGGCTCCTCCGGGCAGGTCGTTCGCCGCTATAAAGCCCGGGAGCATCCTGGAAGGTTCACCGTGCCCACTGGTCATTTCACCGCCCATTGCCCTCAAGACCCACCCGATCACGGCGACCGCTTTCTTCCCCAACTCCGGCCGACGGCCCCTCGCCGCAATTCCGCTGATCCTCACTGTGGGAGCTCGATCCTTTGCTCCCACACCATCTCTGCACCGTCGCCGAGCTTTTGCCGGCCTCCCGAGCTTCCCGACGGCCGTAGCTCACGGGCCGTGAGCCTCCCGAGCCGCCGCCGCTTGTCGCCGACCCACCTCCGGTGACCCCCGCCTCCTCGTCACCACCACCGTGATCGCCATAGCTCGGCTTTGCATTTCACGGCCCCGACCCTCGGTGAGCTCCCTCGCCGGGCGACCACCGCCTTCCCGGCCTCGGCCGCCTCGCCCACCTCGCACTTCAAGGGAAAAGATCATCCTTAAGGGGTGAGATAAACGAGCGGCGGGTTGGCTACCGCCGCCACCCTCTATCCCCCGGCCCCTCGGCTGCGTTCGAGCCCCGCTCACGCAGCGCCGAGGTTGAGCCATTCTTTTAAAACCGTCACGACAGTGGGTCCCACCGCCAATGCCGCGCTGAGCCGGCCGCGCCTCCCGGCCCCGCTGTCGCTGGCCACGCGGGAGCGGGCGTGAGCCCCGCCACTGGGTCCCACGTGTCGCACCATGCTGAGTGCGGTCTCGCCATGGGCCCCACTCGTCGATTTTATTATTTTGGGATTTATTCAAAACCAAAGTATTCAAATGTGTATAACTTGTTCATTTTAGCTCCAAATTTAGTGAAATCAATTTCTAAATTCATCTAAAATCAAGGGCTACTTAATGAAACCGAACCAACACTTTTGAAGCTTGTTTAAATTTTCATTGTGTTATTTGGTTGTTGTGATGTTTTTATCTAAATTTTCACAGATAAACGTAGCTTCGAGACTCAAGAGGAGGAAGTCACATAATCAGAGAATCCAACGTTCAAAACCCGGACCTCAAAGAACCAAGGCGAGTCAATGCTTTGATCATTTTGAGCCTATGTTTTCAATAAAGTATTTTGGTTTAAGTATTATAAATTGCATGCTTATATCTATGTTGCAATACATGTTAATTTCAGCTTTTAGATATATGCACATGTTCTCTTGATTTAGTTTATGTCCCTTGCAATACTTTTGGCTATGTGATCCTTGTCCCCCTAGTAAAAGTAATATTGCTACAACTCTTTGAAACTAAGTCTATAATTATTAATGCATGCTTAGAGTTGTTTAGATGAACAAGGTGTGAGAGCACCCTAGCATATCTTGTAAAATGAAGAAAGAAGGTTGAGCGATCATTGTGATGATGATCGGTTTATGTGGGTATAAGAGTATTTTTCGAAAGAACCTCACATGCTTAATTATCCGGGCGGGTGGTTGAGGGCGGAGTGTTGAATGGTGCCGTGATAGCACGATTTGTGATAAAGTGGTGCCGTGATAGCACAAGAGATTGTGGTAGAACCGCCTGATGACACTTAAGGACTGAATCTTGTGATAGTCTCCCACGATACAACATGTACAACCACATGCTGGCAAAGTGTAGGCAGGACCAACTAATTTGCATTGACTTAGTAAGAGTTGCGTCGGTGTGAACACGGGCGGGTAGAGGATGGCCACATCCTCCGACGTGATGGCGCAAGAGGGGGCTTCTGGAAGGGTGGTCGTACCCGGAGGAAGTGGAAACCTTAGCGGTCGTAACTCTGCTAGGAAGATGCATCGTAAAGGCCATGTGATAGTCTACTCAACCGCACGGCTAAGGAATCGTGTGGAGCAATGAGCTGATCTATCTCATGTGGGTAAAGTGTACACACTCTGCAGAGTCAAAACTATTCGAATAGCCGTGCCTACAGTTATGGGCGCATATGGAACTTAACTAGATATAGTTCTGTTTCAAAATCTTTTAAAAAGGGCAGAGAAAGGCCTTTATGGGAAGGCAGAGTAAGGCCCTCATTTGAGTTGTCCTGGGTGTCATCCCAGTGGTAATGTAAGCTTCTATGCGCCGAAGGCATGGTATGAGGAGCAGAGACCATGTAACGGTGGATGGTCTCTGATTCGGTAAAAATAAATACATATGTCGTTAAGTATCATGTTTAAAAATTTTACTGGCTAGGTCCTAGGGAATTTTACGTATCATAGCTCAAAAAGCATATTTCCGCAAACAAAACAACTTGAGCCGTCCCTTGTTAAAAGCCTTGCATACTACCTCATCGCATTCGTGTGTTGACTCACGAGCACGGTGGTTAGTGTGCTCACACTGCAATACCAACAATCCGATTCAGAGCTCAAGACCCGTATGCTCACGATGAAGCACCTGCTGCCGATGGAGAAGACCGCGCCGGGAATTAGGACGAATAATCTGCGCTTAGAACCTTAGGCATTTAGACTAAGGTGTGGCTTCATCCAGATATTCTAGAGCCCTGGAATATTTGTATGACCCCTTTTGCCCTCAGTCTCTACTTGTGGTTTAAAGGCCTACTTTGTATCTCTTCCGCTGCTATACTTTTGTAATGTAGATATTTGGCCCCTTGGCCCTATTGTAACAATCGCAGCCTCTGTGAAGGCCTAACTTCACTTTTGCAATGTAATATTATTACGGCTTGTGGTGAATTCGCGTGTATGAAATGATTCGAATGTATCGTGTGCATTATCTCGATCCGTAATGCGGTAAGGCACAGCAGGGTCTGGATTGCAAAATCCGGGTCCGACAATAGGTCTTCAAGGTAAAACGAGACAAGCATGGCGCCATCACCAGACACAAGGTGCATCTCGTGGCGAAAGGGTATGTGCAGCGCGAAGGCATTGACTTCGAGGTCTTTGCCCCTGTCGCGCGAATAGAGGGATCGACCTTGATGGGCGAAAGAACACTACTGGCATTGTTTTCTTCCTCGGCACAAGCTCAGTCTCCTGGCAGTCGTAAAAACAACGGGTTGTGGCTCTCTCCTCGTGTGAAGCAAAGTACATCGCCGCTGCGACGACAGCATGTCAGGGTGTTTGACTTCACCGGCTACTGCAGGAGCGCTTGGAACAAAAGCTTCCCGCCCGAACTCAGGGTGGACAACAAGTTTGCCATCGCTCTTAGCAAGAATCCAGTACTACATGACAGAAGCAAACACATTGGTACTCGATTTCACTTCATTCGTGAGGCGGTCGATGGATGAAAAATTGTTCTCGAGTTCACTGAAACCAGACGGCAACTCGCGGACGTCCTGACGAAGCCACTCGGTGGCGTTCGATTCCTGGAGCTCCGCGACAGTATCGGCGTAATCGGGATCAAGTAAAGGCAACAGGATTAGGGGGAGAATGTTAGTATAATCCGGTTGTACACTAACGGACGAGCGCCGGTCCTCGCTACGTGATCGAGTTTGATTCGGAGTCGGTGAGCGGACTCGGTTTTTGAGTATGTTTCGAAGTACGTATTTGAGTGTGTTTCATTTTTTTGCTTGCCTAGTTTTAGACCCTTGTTTTGCTATAAATAAAGAGCCCAAAGGTGTGGCAATCAGGGAACACAAAAACATTGAGTTTTCATCTATTCTTGCCTCAATGTTGTGAGTTCGTGTGAGCGATCGTGATATCTCTTTTCAACACTTCTGACCCTTCATGTTTTGGGCTCGTGTTGTGGATCGAATCTTCTCGGGCTCGCGTTGGATTAGGCCGCGTACACGTGAGATCTCGAAAAAAATCAAATTAATCACATTGGAGATGAAAGAATTTTTTTGAAATAATCTATTTTTATTCGAAATATCAGAAAATATACTCGTGCAAAATAATTTTACAGGAATGACCTCTAGTTGCCGAGACGTTGGGCGACTTGGACCTGTCGCCCATCGGCCGCGTGACAGGCAGATTGTCCGTGAGCCATTGAGCGACATAATTGCAGTCGCTAAACAGTCAGGCGACTGCGACCAGTCGTCTAACAGGCAAGACCAGTCGCTCAACCCTTTGGTGACTGGAGGCTCATATAAATCGATCGCCCGGCCGAGCCCCCTGCACCATTCCCATTTCATCCTCCATCGTCGTGCTGTGAAGAGAAAGGAGAAGAGGGGAGGAAAGAAAAAAAGGGAGGAGATGGAGAGGAAAAAGGAGAGGTTCTGCTATTTCCATGAGTTGAAATTTTCTTCATCTTGTAGTCAATATTTTTTGTATAAAGTAAATAGTTTTCTTAGTGTATATTTAGGATCTGTAGAAAATTATAGCTGTAAAAAAAGAATAGTACAACTTTGGTATGAAGTAAATAGTTGTAGAAAATTTAGTCAATGTAGTTATAAGAAATTAGCATCCGTAGAAACTTATAGTTGTAAAAAATTTAGTGAATATAGTTATATAAAATTAGCATCCGTATAAAATTATAGTTGTAGAAAATTTAGTCAATATTACGTACATAATAAGTATGCACAGAAAAATATAGTTAATAAAAATTCAGTCAATACTTTTGTATGAGGTAAATAGTTTATTTTGTGCAAAACTTTAATACGTAACATTTATGATTAATTAAGAATGAATATAACATCGTTAGTACATTAAAAAATCATGTGTACCGTTATAACTGGTATATTGGCATTTAAATTAATATGTCACGTAAATTTTTGACACCCATTAGGAATTATTTACAGTAGAAGAGAGGTTGAGCAGCGAGAGAAGAGCGGTGTCAGTGCGCGTGGGAGCTAATAGAGAGTTCTTGCGTATTGGGTCGGAGGAATGGGAGCGGTGTCGGTGCGAACAAGTGTGGGTTATGCTATGAGGGTAGTGTAGTTGGTCATGATAGGCGACGGTCGTTGAAATGTAAATTACAATATATCGGTACTTCGTAATGTGCGATGAGATTTGACTAGTTGCAACATTGAAAATATTTGCAGACAGACATTAGTAATGTCGATACCCACTACATTGAAAGTGCATTACGGTGTCAGAACTGTTCGTGAAGATCCAAACGGTGTTGACATGAGCGATTTTGCACAAGCCATTCTGGTACACCCGGACGGTGAGAATGCTCTGATCACAGATGTGATGTACTGGCTCACCTGCAGTTTCTCTTTGAACCCTAAAGTATACAACGTTGTCATACAAGGGCTTTGAAGTCAGTCTCCCACGGACATTAGATAGGAGTTGAGAACATTGATGCGCACTGCTTCGTGAAAAGGGTTTGTGCAAGGGTACCAGCGACGTGGATACGAGTATGTGATACTTGTGCAATCACGTCCAATAGAAGTTGTACAAGGTTGTGCTGAGGGCTATCAACCGGGAGGTGCAAGCAACTCAAGCACCCAACATATTGGTCAAGAGAAGGAAGTTACTTGTGACGAAGCCGATACGATACATGGAGGAGAGGAAAAAGGGTCATGGCATGGTGAGTCTAAAGGACAAGCTAATGACGAGGAGCATATGGAATACATAGTGTATCAAATGGAGAGCGATGATCGAATGGCTTAGGCTGAAGAGTAAGCTGTGCAGGAGGACGATGAGGATAGTTTTGATGAGGACGAAGCTCCCATCCCGCGGAATGGAACCGGTTTGATGTTGAGAATGTTGCTGCACATGACGAGCACGAATCACCGTGGGAGCACCATGTAACAGAGGTTTGATTGCATTCAATGTTTGCTGACAAGGTATCGTTGTAGGATTTCATCAAGCTGTGGGCTCTGACCTGTAGTTGCCGAGCCGTTGGGCGACTGAAACCTATCACCTAACAGCTCACGGACAGCCTGTCTGTCGTGTGGCGTGACAAGTCCCACTCGTCCAACGGCTCGATGACTGGAGGTCACTCCTGTAAAATTTTTGCACAAGTATATTTCTGTTATTTTGAATAAAAAATGAATTATTTAAAAAAAATTCGGAGATGAAACATCCCTGCAAACATTTTTTTTCTTTTTGAGATGTGGGGCTGTTTAATAAATATATACTTCACAGAAATCGGTAAGTCTAGGTTGAATTTTGAAGGCCGAGTCGGTATCCCAAACGACATTATTAAACATGTTAAAAGAAGCCTCCACATTCATTTTAGATGGTTAGAAAATTCCCACGTTAATGGAAGGATGATGCACGGTGACGCTTCTGCGCTTCTTCGTAAGGAAAATGGTGTAACTGTGAATCTTTGTAAGGAAAGTTGATAATCGGGTATATAAAACTGTCTCCATTTTCACCCCAGTTTTTTTTGACAAGATTGAAAACCACAGCGGAACCTTATGTTTCGGGCCGTTCTGATTCTTATCAAAAGTATGAGAACGTCAGACAACCTGAACAATTCATCAGAAATTCTGTTGATGAGCTCAACATCAAACAACACAGAGCAAAACGCTGACTTGATCTAAACTGTAGTAGAAATCTAGGCTCAACATCGTTTGAGCTTCAGCGTTTAGTTTATATCTTTTTTATTTAGTTTTTGCCTTTTGAATTTTTTAGGTTTTTTTTGTTTTTGTTTTTTATCTTATTCCTTTGTATTATTCGTGACGGAGTAAATTTTTTTTTGCATTGTTTTAAATTTAATTACGCTAAAAAATTATCAATAGTTATGGTGCGAAATAAATCTTAAACAATGTCAATGCTTCACCACCGCTTTGAGCTCCTTTACGCTTTGTCAGCGAAGCACCAACTCCCTCTGCAAGTTACTCTGACACTCGTGGAACCACCGATCGGACTGACATGGAATACCCGAGCTGACTTGGAGAGTTGAGGTACCCAGCCACAGTGGAGCACCGTGGATGCCCTTAGCGTTCTTAATTTTCCTTTTTGAGGCACATATGCAGGCCTTTCCATCTATTTACAGCGGTAGGTGTTAGGATTGTTCATATTGGTACCGAACCAATAATACCAAACCATACCGGTTTGACTCGTATTTAGTATTTGGTACGGTAGACAGAAATCAGGTTTTATTGGAGCTTGATTTTTGGTAAAAAAAAAACCAGCCGAAAACCGAGAATACCGCAAAACCCGAATCACCTGTAGTCTCAGGATGAGCAGTAGAATTTGGAGCCTAGAGGAGAGCGTTCATGCCCAGGGTAGGCCGCTATTCCCCACGGCCCACACAAGCCCAATACCCATCCTCATCCCCTTCGGCCTGCTGCCGGCCTACAGCTAGCTGCTGCCTGGTGGGCTGCCTACCTGCTGTGCTGCGGCGCTGCCGCTGGTGGCTACTGGGAACATTCATGGCATGGTTCCACTTTCATTTGGTCGGTAGACACTCTCTCTCTCTCTTTTTCATTTAGTCATAGAGATTAGAGAGACCAATAGTTCGGTAATATGTATCAGTATCATTCAGCCAAATTCCATAGGGCCTGGCCGACTGGGCACGGTGCAATGGTGCTGTGGACTAATAAGGTTGCTATGTTTTTCGTAATTCACGTTAATTTTTGGTAAATATAGTATTTATCGATATTATACCGGATTGCATTTTAATAAAATATTGTATTTATCGGACTAATAATTCTATATTTACTGTATGTACCGAATAAACAGCACACTTCTGTTGGTAGTAAAG
The DNA here is from genome assembly GCA_036346245.1 of Bonia amplexicaulis. Taxonomy (NCBI): domain Eukaryota; kingdom Viridiplantae; phylum Streptophyta; class Magnoliopsida; order Poales; family Poaceae; genus Bonia; species Bonia amplexicaulis. The sequence continues at coordinate 23,867,473 of CM070741.1, read as the reverse complement.
TTGACGATGATGAGATCCTCGGGCCTAGCTACCCGATGGCAAATTCAGATGCCACTCCAGCTAATGATGAGAATGCAGCTTTTTTGCGTTCGTGGAATAAAGCTGAGCTGCGAGCTTGAATCATGAAAACCTTGAACGCTAGTAGGGTGATTTAATCATGAACGCTGATCGAGAGTCAAGTCTTGTTTGGGTGGATAGTGGAGGTGGCTATATCTCTAATCTACTAGAGTTCAAATTTTTAGTTTGGCCTTGCGTATCTCGTTTAGGAGAATTTTTTCAGTAGCAAGCGATATGTCTGTCGTAAGTAGGGGCGTCGGTGGTGATTTCATTATTTCTTTATTAAGCTCCACTCATCCGATCTTCTTTATGCATTGTGTGTGTGAGTATATGCGTGTAATAATATGAGTGTGTGCACGTTTATGTGTTGTACTGTACATGTTCAAAAAAATCATGAATGCTGATCGACGTAAGACTGTTATCTAGCTAGCTAATATTTATTGTACGTTCTGGAGACAAGGATATGAGTGGGTTAATTCCCTTCACCGCAAAGGTTCAAATCTTGTACCAACGTGAGCACGATGTTCGACCCGCCCGTCAACGGGGAGGGCCCGCGCGCCGGCGGAGCAGCACCTCGATCCCCCATGGAAGAGGCCGCGGCCGCTGGGGTCGACGTGATCGATCGAGCCGCTGAACACGTACGTACAGACACGGCGCGTGCTGGGAAGGCTGGCAGGCTCTCACCGCCCCGCAAAGAGACGTGGCCGTGACCACCGGCGGCGAAAAGCTGCCGGCGAGTGAGGCCCGGCACTCCAAAAGGTTCTCTCTCCTGTGAGTCTGGCCAGCTAGCTGTCACCGGCGACTCCGTGAGTGACCACCCTACGACATGCACATCAGTACACGCTAACATACATGCAGATGCGATGCGTGCGTGCGTGGTCCGTCCATCCATCGGCCACATTTGCAGCGGCGCAACATGCACAGAACCCGGCCGGGCGCGCCGCCCCTGCATGAGACCACCACGTGGCCCGCCATGGTCTTCTCTTGCATGTGGACCCCGGTTCGTTTTGCCGTCTTGCATGGCATCAAAAATTCCTTGGCTTGGATGGATGTCCACAAGCCGTGTACGTATGAATGCATGTTCGAGGTGTTGTCGCCGGTGTTACTCGAGATATATATCTTATCCGTTTGTTCAGTTCGTATTTGGCTTCGATTTCTACCAATTAATACTATTTGTCAGATCTATCAACTACAAACCATAAGCTTATTATCGCTTTAGTTATTCACGTACGAGGAAGATCCGAAGATGCAACATTAAGCTACGGCAACTTTAACTAATAACTTAGAGTAAAAGTAATTCCTTTCCGAGTGCAATGAAAAAGATATCGTAGATTCGCTTCAGATTTTTACGGATACGTTCTGAAGCTACTACTATACATATACATTGGACTGGAGTATACATTTGCTTAAGATTTTATGTTCCTATCTGAAATATAATATTTGCTTAAGGTTAACAGTGTTGTACAACACTGCTAGTGGGCTAATTGATCAACGAGATTCTAGCGGCCGGTAAGACGCGTTTAGCGCCAGCTAATTACGCGACCTTCGATTCCATGTAATCGTCTATAGTTGCTCAACCAGTCATCAGTGGTATATATATATATATCGATCATGCCGACAAAATTAAGGTTAGCTACGAGCTGGCACAGCAATTAAATAATTAATTAATAATTAACAGTGTTGTACAACGGGGCAATTAGTCAACATGATTCTAGCCAGCTAGCTGGTTAATTCGTGTCTCGATGATGAGCAACAAAAAATGCTTTCTTTGGGGCCCCAAAGAACAACTCAGAAGTGATCGAACAGCTGCGGCACGTCCGGCGCCGCCTTGTTGCACTGCTGGTGCAACGCGGCCGGCGGCGGCACGACGGGCGGTGCCGACGACCGGAGCAGCGCGAAGTTGAGGCCCTTGAAGAAGGCGTGCGCCTTCACGTCCGCGGCGCCCCGCCGCGACCCCAGGCGCGCGCGGGGGTCCTTGTCGAGGAGCCGCGTGATCAGGTCGCGTGCCGCGGCGTCCGCGGCGTGCTGCGCGGGGCAGGAGGGGAACTCGAGTGGGCGGCGCACGATGTTGCGGAGCGTGGTCTCGTTGCTCGCGCCCACAAACGGGGTGCGCCCGTAGAGCAGCTCGTACAGGAACACTCCGTACGCCCACCAGTCCACGGCGGCGCCGTGCCCTCTGCCGTGCGCCACCTCCGGCGCCACATACTCGTGCGTCCCCACGAAGGAGCTGGACCGCGCGTCCACCGGCTCCGCCACGAACCGCGGATGCGGCCGCGGTGCGGCCCGACGCCTCCACCTCCTGAGCCGGAAGAGCTGCACCTCCGGGAGGCAGGTCGGTGTCGGGTCCGCGTTCTCCTCCTCCTCTGCCCCGTTGTTTGCCTCCTCGAGAACCGGCGACGCCGTGGACTCGAGCGACAGGTCGAAGTCGGTGAGCATGATATGCCCGTCAGCCCGTATCAGCACGTTCTCCGGCTTGAGGTCACGGTACACGATGCCCATCATGTGCAGGTACTCCAGCGCGAGGAGCACCTCGGCGGCGTAGAACCGTGCGGAGGCGAGCGGGAAGCGGCGGCCGGCCATGCGGTGGCGGAGGGAGTGGAGGTCCCCGCCGGGGCAGAACTCCATGACGACGCAGGAGTAGTCCGGGCCCGCGTCGAAGTCTGCGAACATGGTTGGCAGGAACGGGTGGTCGAGCCGCCGCAGGACGCGCTTCTCGGCGGCGGCGCGGCCTAGCTTGCCCTTCTTGGCGAGCGCGCGCTTGTCCACCACCTTCATGGCGTACGCGCCCGGGTGGTCCCCCTCGGCCTCGAGGAGGCAGAGGTAGACGGTGCCGATGTCCCCCACGCCGACGCGGCGGACGAGGGTGAAGTCCCGCGGACCGAGCGGGGCCGCGGCGGCACGGATGGGCGCCCAGTCCACGTCGCCCGCGCGGTGCGGGCGCGGCGGGGAGGACGATGGGGTCTTGGCCGAGTCGAAGGAGAAGGTGGAGGAGCGGCCAGCAACACTGGTCGTGCTGCTACCGCTGCTGCTCGCGGAGCTGACGCTGGAGTTGGGCGCCGCGGCGTCCATGTCTGGGTACGGCGGCTCAAGCATGGCGGCGTTTGGAGGTTTGGGCGGGGAGGACGCGGTGGTCTGAGTGGCCATTAAATACTAGTGGTTGCTTGCGTTTGATGGATAGATCTGCGGCTTGGTGTTTTCTAATGGAGGTATGCGCGTTCGGGGAAGGTAGTTGCAGGTGCTGGCTCTTTTTATAGGGAGAGTGAGCTGACCAGCGTGGTGTTGGCCACGTGGACGTGCCACGTTGCATGGCACACCGAAGATTCATCGTGCTGCGCCTGCCTGACTTGATTTTCCCCCCTGAAAGTCATGCAATTTTTGAATGTCAGATTTGCCTCGAGATTCATTAGCCCTCTCCTAGATGTAGTACACGTAAACTTTGTAAAAAAAATTACGGAAAATAGTTTAATTTTCACAGTAATAGGAAAAATTTCACGCGTTCTTAAATAGGGCCCAGAGTTCATCCAATACAGTAGTATAGCTGTCATCTCTCGGAACGGAGCATCGCCGTTAGCTCTTTTCGGCAAGATGATCGGATTTCAATGGCGTAACCAGTGACCTGGAAAAAAAAGGACAGCTTGTGGACAGGTATGCAACATGGTGCATTGCAATACTGTAACGTAATACAACATGGTACAAGTGTTGACGAGGCGTACACCCGTATTTTTACCTTGGAAATCTATGCAAAAGGCAAGATAAAATAAGGTTGTAATCTAGGTTAAAACCTTTTTATACTAATATTTCCATGTAGTATGTATGCCAACATGTTTTTGAAGGAAATATGCCAAAAAAAGTGAAAAACTGACAAAATAACAAAGAAAGCAAAACTTCACCAAGAGAACCAGCTGGTCCAACCCTACACCGACCGGCCAACTGGCCCAGCATGGTATTGGTAGGCCCAAGAGGGGCCACCAGCAAGCTAGGTCCATAGGACGGCCGACCCAATCACCTTAGCCTCGGACCATACCACCGCCTTACCTAGTCCATGTGCGACCTGGCTACCCAGCCAAGTCAGTCCACATCGAGCGATGCGCATGCACGACTCGGCTTCGCACCATCCCTGCTTTATCTCAGCCATCCATGTCTACACAGGCTAACCCTCGTGCCACACCTGTCGGCCACATCACCTCTCCACCTACTTGAAGATCAAGCCATGCTGCGCGCCTACCACTTTGGCCAACCAGCCAACCGACCTACACCATCCGTCCTATGGTATAAATAGGGGCATCACTCCCTCCTTCAAGAATCAAATCACTCATCACTACACCATCACCCTACATCTTGTACTCGTTCCATTTGGTAGTGTAGTGACATTGAAGTCGCTAAGTAGCTAGGTAGAAAGGTAGGACAAGAGTCGGCCTGCGAGCCATCAGTTCTAGAGTTTCTCCTTTAGTAATTTGGTATATGCTGAGACCCATGTACCTAGTTAAGCTTGCATGAGTACTTATCAATAAAGTGATCATTATTGAGTATTCTCTATTGTCTTATTAGCAGATTAACATAGAACCCAACTAGTAGTAATATCGCATGACCTGTTAGTGGAGGGTTAGCAGACTCGAGCCCGAAATAAGTGCCTTCATTACATAGTCGCCCAAAGGTTACCTAAGGGCATGCACACTAGCAGGCTTTGCTATTAGCGCATTATCCTGATTTTCCACTTTTAATCATATGCATGTGGAACTTATACTCTTGTAGTAGTGTACGACTAAGGTATTATCTAAAGCTTTTTCAGGACACATCCAACTCCACCCTAAGAGTTAAGCTAAGTTCATGATAACATTTAACCTGGAACCATAGTATGACAATAGGTTTATCGTACTATAATGAAAAGATCACTAAACAAGAACTATAGTACTCACTTCTACCCCTACCTGACCTTCTAATGGATGGATATCCAAGTCTAAAGTTTAGATATCCAACCACTATCCAAATTACATCTGTCCAATCCAAATCCAATCCATTCTCAAACACACTATCCACATCCAAATAGCTAAAATCGATGGATATCCAAATCCAATTGGACATGACAGCGTAGGCATTGCAAGCAGTCGCTCGTTGCTCCATCGCCACTACAAAGGGCAGATGTTGCCGTTGAGCCTCGCCGTGTGCACCAATGTCACCTTTGCGAATCCCATGCTACCTCCGCCTCCTTCAAGAGTCCCTCATCGTTGTGAACTCATCCTGTTGAAGACTCACAGAACCCATGCCTCTGACGAATAAGAACAATGCTCCAACACCTAGATTGGAGTGGAACAGATGAAACACACAAAACGAAATCGATGGAACACTCAAACATAGGAAACATGCAAGCCACTGGCAGAGGGACTGGAAGTTGTTCGAGGCCGCCGCTCACGTGCTCACGCTCCCATGCTCTAACGACCATGCCATCGATGGCTCGACGCTGTGCTCAACTGCTGGGCCTCCCGCTTCAATCACCGTAACTTCACACTCCTCATCCGCGTAAGCCCCGTGATGCGAGTTGCTATTGTCGCGTCACCGTAGACACTCACCCTTGGTGTGGATGTGATATACGGCCACTGTACCTCGCCAGCTATGCATGCCGCTACCGTCGCTTGTATTGAAGGCTTATTTATATTTGCTCTATTTTGATTGTACTAAAGACTAGCTAGGCTGTATACGTACAGGCCCAATTGGACTACCCAACGTAAATCTACAATGCTCCAAGTATCCATGCTTTATATTAGGCTTGGTCCAACTAGATATGCAAGTCCAACTATACTCAATCCACTGTGGTCCAATACTGGATCTATTCAATTATCCATGGACAACCCAAGTCAGGACACCACATCGTGTATGTCAGATCTGCTACACAAAGCAGGCTACGGAGCGCATATATATGTAAAGAGAATTTGTAATTTTGTTCTTCTCAAATAAATGAATAAATACATATTTTCCCCACTTTGTTGTGTTTATCTATTTTTGTCTACTTTAGTACACTGCACGCCCACATCTTATACCCTAGGGCAAGAAATCCGTGAGCGATTTCTCGCGTCAAACACAAGGTCTTATACTGTGTAAGATATCCATTACTAGATTTAATAATTTTTAAATGTTTTTTATATTGCTACTTATATTTTTGTAATATTGCAAATGTATGCAGAAAATGTTACCGATGTTATATAAAATTGTTGCACGATCTGGCCTGGTAGACCACACGAGGAAAATGTCCCATCGTATGTCCGCGCTTGCAAAGCCCTATGAAAAATAGAGGGAATTGGGAAAGCATGGCATCAGCTGAGCAGACGCACACTCTAACCGTCCATATGCACGTTCAGTGCAACTTAAAAAGGAAACGGCGACTTGCTTTGTCAAAACGATTAGTCATCTTGCCTTCAATCTTAATACATCATTTGACACTTTAATCTCTGTTAGGAAAAATCAAGACAGCCTAATTCGAGCCAATGGCCCTTGCCCTTTACTTAAAGCCAAAGTACGGCTCAACAAACTCACCAAGTGCGCTCTGCTCCTATGTTACATCCTTCCTTCGATTCCCCTGGCTTTGCAAAGGCATTCCTCCGAGTCAAAATGACAGGTCATACTGCAAGCTCAAAGCTGAGCATACTTTGCATATGTTTATGTCTCTTCTAAAGTTCAACAACCTTATCGTGTGTAGAACATGGGTAATGCTCGCAGTGGTGGCGAGCACGAAGGTCCCGATTTCTCACCGAGACGCTACTGTAATGTTTTCCCCCTTGTTGTCGTCCTGACCATTCAATTCTCATCATACAAGCATCCAGAAAAGACCAGCTACAGAGGTAGGGGATCCGAATCCACTTACCGTCTCATCTTATGCAGAGTGTGTATCTCGAGCATCCGAGCAAGAAATGGACACTCGAAGTGGTGGCAAGCATGAAAGCCATGATTCGCCGAGGCAAACACCTGTACCGCATTTTTCCTTCTTTTCGCATATCATCATCTCGAGGAGGAAAAAAAACTCGTTAATGAGGCTCGTTGACTTAGTTCAAATTTGCTTTAATCTTCTATCACAATTGTTAATTGGTTAAATATTGAATGAGCTGATTTTAGATGAAATTAAATTTTGTTTTGTCTTAGCTCTGCTTGGCTTGTTAATTCGATTATAAAAATACTTCTAAACTATCAATAAATAGTATTAAATCAAACTATATCAATTTTAAAAAAAATCTAATATGAAAGCACCTAACTCGATAGCCACCCTACCTTGACCAGGCCCCAAAAAGATGAACAGCAAAGGCAAAGGATCGAAGTCCACTTCGCACAGAGCCATCCACCACTGTACGAGCGAAGAGATTTCGTGGCACGCAGAACCGGATCGGGGATCGCGCGGCCAAAAACACGACGGAGCACGAGATGCATGCCCAAGCAAGGGCGGGCAGAGCGTCTCCCACCCATCCCTCGCCAAACAGATCAAATCCAGAGCTGCACCCAGTCCGTCCCGCCGCCCATGCATGCGGCCAGCCGGTCGTGAGAGCCGTACGCGAGCATACAGAACCGGCGGAATCCCGCAAAGGCGCGGCCGCGCGCAAGGCCCGGTGCCGGTGCGGGGAATAAAGGGCGACGGGGATTTGTGCCCCGCGCGCGGTGCCGCATCGGCCACTGGGGGCGGCGGTGCCGGCACAAGCCGCGGCAGAGGGACAGGGCATCGGTTCCGCCTGTCCCAGGTGTGCGTGCGTGCGTGCGTGTGCTTGCGTCGTGTCGATGCATGCCGAGGGGCTGGCTGACCGGACGCCGACACGGTGACCACGCACATACGCATGCGGCGGCGCATCTTTCGTTCTGCTGACCGACCAAGTAAGAGGGGCACCATCAAATTGCGAGATCTGCTGGCAAGTCGCAGCCTTGCAGCCACTGTTGAAGCGAATACATTACTACTCCATATCCTTGTTGCAAGCTTGCATTTTCTTCAGAGATTGATGCACGCTGCCCAATTGGTGAGGCCTGCTTGCGACAGCCAAATCTCAAATGTTTCGATTGCACTATTGGTTACAAGATGAGCTTTATTTACATCTCAAATCAAATGTACTCTCCGGAAACGAGAAAGATGCACAAGAGGAGCTGAAGTGTGGTGGAGGCAAAGTTGCCCACTTTTTGTATATTTTCCACTAGAAAAAAAAAACAGGTGTATGGTGAAGTGATTTGTGCATCTTAGCTTCTACTAACTATCAATGTCTAGGGAAGCATATTATATCAAGCGAGATCACTTCACCAACCTCTGCAAGCGAGGCAGCGCAGTTGGACTACCTACCAGCCTACAGAGTCCTACACCATCAAGGACTGCATAATTTAACATCAGTACACTCCATCGCTCCAATGTGTCTGCCTAAATACCAACCAAAAGTACACCAAAGTAATGGCGACAACGCAAGATTATTTTTCAAAGTCGCTTCGTGCCAAAGACACGATCTACTAATCTAGCGTGACACGCGTGAAAATTATACACCTCTCTTTATCCCTTGCTTTGTTCTTTGACAAAAGTTTTTCAGTTCTAGTTTGTCAATCAATTGTGGTGGATCGACATCGCTTTCTTTTTGACTGCTTTCATAGAAAGGAAACAAATTTGGCATGATTTTTGTTATGTGGGGGCTAGAAAAGGGGAAAAAAAACTCCACATGATCCACACTCCAAAGCACAGAACAGTTACACTGCAAAAGAACCAGGGAATATCTATATCTAATTATTATGACACAATTATTTGTGGGCATTGAGGACCCATGGTTCAGTGGTTCAAGGGGCAAAGAATTATGCATAGTGATATTGCCTCCTGTCTAATGGACCACTGTCTGTCCCCCTAGTATTCTGTTGGGACACTGAAACAAAAGAATCAGCTCAGTTTCTAAATACAAATCTAGTGAAGCGATCAATGAATAACCTCACTCTTTTTTTTTTCTTTTCAGAAGTAAACCTTGGAGGGCAGAGAATTATGCATACTGCCTCCTGCCTAATGGACCACAGTCTGTCCCCCTAATATTCTGTTGGACACTGAAACACAAGAGCCAGCTCAGTTTCTAAAAACAAATCTAGTGAAGTGATCAATGAATCTGTCCCCCTAATATTCTGTTGGGACACTGCAACACAAGAACCAGCTCAGCTTCTAAACACAAATCTGGTGAAAGCGATCAATGAATAAACTCAAAACTCTTTTTAGAAGTAAACCTTGGAGGGCAGAGAATTATGCATACTGCATTCTGCCTAATGGACCACTGTCTGTCCCTCTATATTCTGCTGGACACTGAAACACAAGAACAGCTCAGTTTCTAAATACAAATCTAGTGAAAGCGATCAATGAATAAACTCACTCTTTTTTTAAGAAGTAAACGTTGGACCTCGTGGGCTTCCGGTTTTCGGTCAGCTACAGCGAAAAACTGATAAAAAAAAAACGACAGTAACCGGTCGGTTTCTAAATTTAGCCTCGCATTTTGGACAATATTAGCTATGTCAAGATCAACAGGCATCTGAAGATAATCAAAAGCTTATCATTTACACAACGGAAAGTCAAGAGTCAATCTGAATGCACAGGTAATGAGGTGAGAAAAGATGCCCTTGATTTCTGAACAAGATTCCAAACAACCCTGCACCTGATGCCTAGAGCTGCATGCTTCACTGTCGTCTGCCTCTTCATCTCCATAGCCAATTTGCCTTCCCTCACAACCCTCTCTCTCTCTCTCTCCAAAGAAAAGATACCGACAACCTTCACTGATACAACTCATAAAGAAATGATCAGACACGCATCACGCAGTAACTTCGAAATGCTAAGATAACCGATCAGGTCATAACTACAGGTGGATCACATGCAATCTTGCTTGCCATCTAGATGAAACTGCAGGCATGACAGTGGCAGTGTTAGACTAATGCATCATGTGTATCGAACGGAATGCCTTCTCTCTAAAGTAAAGCTGGAGATCGATCATAGAGGGGGGGACAGGGTCGCCAATATTCGCGCTGCTTCGGTAGGGAGACAGCCATGCAGGCCTGATGCTCTGCGTGATGGATGATCACCTAAGAGCCCTACAGGCAGAGCAAGCATCACTTATACCTAAGAGGAATCTTATGAATCTTAAGCCAGATTGTCTCAGCCTTTAATTTTATCGAACTTTTTTTTTATCATTTAGGGGTGCTGGTATTTTATTAGCTGGGCATTAAGAGGGCGAGTAGCCAACTAACGATATGAGCACACGGCTGATTCAAGGACGATGTCATGGTGGCAACTTTGACACATCCGTAATCGAACTACGAATTTTATGGGAAACATTTTAATTCCCAAGAGAATCTTAAAAAAAAACTACAAATTTCACAGGAAATATTTTAATTCCCAAAAGAATGCAAAAAAATCCACGCAATCTAAATGGAACCTCAACTGGATAAACATCAGTGTAAATGCTCGTCGCATGTGCAACTTAGATTGGCACCTTATAGTAGCAGTGCAGTAAACCTCGATAAATTCATATAGGTTGAGTCTCTTCATTTCTCAAGGGTTCGAAAGGAGCCTGAAACCTACGAGACAACTAGGCACAAGCATGGCAACAGAGTCTGATGATCATTACTAGAGCAACTAGAAAAACAGATCTCTCTGGTGAGTTACGCAGTTACCCTGGTATAATTTGGTCCATGATGGTTGGTCCTCAAAAAAAATAATGCCGTAACTCGATTGCCAAACATGATTGATACACAGAATACCACTTCGTTTCTTAGTTTCGTCACCAACATTAAATTTGCTGGATCATGGATATGTACCCATTAACTTTTCTGCTGTGCGTGGCTTGACAACAAACCCTGTTTCTGTTTGAATTACAGGACTGGACATATGTAGCAACACTGAAGAATTGCTAATGGGCATAAGGCTTAAACAAAAGTCAAACAATTCCATATGACAAGTTCAAGTTCCCCATAACTGATGTATAGCATGTCATAATCCAATTTAATGATATCCCTTTCCACTGGGGCAGCTTGGTATAAAATTTTCCATCTGTAGTAACTGCATTGTACAAAAAAAAAGCGAGTACACATTAGATGATTAGGCAGATGGCTACATGCTAACAGGAACTCAATATGCTCTCAATTAGCAGATGAACAACCGCATTACAAATTACAATTTCTTAACAAATTTATTGCACTGTATTTGAATAATGGATGCGGTTGCAACAGCTCTTTAAAAGCCTGAAAGATGAGAAGGATGTGGTAGCAACAAATCTTTTAAAAACCTGAAAGATGAGGATTACAGATAATTACAAAAAACTAGAAAGTCTAAAGCAAGGATCAAAGTACCCTAGGGTCATCCCTTTGTAAAGTTATAAAAGTTTGTACAACACCATTTGTTCATTTCTGATTCAACACCCATAATCTAACTCCACTATGTGTTTTTTAGTCTACAGAAATTCACAAAAGAAAGAATCATCTCTTTTTCTCGTTCAGAATACAACAGCATGTACTACACTAATCACTCTGTTACAGTACAAACAGCGAGTTGCATGAAGTCAACTACAAACACTCCGATTCCAAGCTTTGACCAGAGTGGAGTAAACCAGGGCTGACTAATTTTAGAAACCGTACATGTACTCAAATTCAAGTCTATTTACACCAATTTATGACATAAAAGTGACTTATACCGATGCGCACAAAACAACCCCTTAAAATGCTATTGTTTCCAACTTCCAAGTTTCACTGGAAGGTGGAAACCAGCCAGAAACTAGAACCAACAGATGTCTGATAACCAGTCCGGTTCAGGACTAGAAAATCTCGACTGAAACAAACTAATAAGAAAATTGGTCTACTGCAACTGACAAGAGATTAGATCCCGAGATGTTTAGTTGGTCTATTACAACTGATGAGAGATTAGCAACTTATCCCTCCCAGCACTGGCAGCACAGCATACTCAGCTCAAGGATACAATCATCAACCAGCACATGTAATAAATCTACTATGCACTGACAGTAAATATACCAAATTAGACAAAGTTCTAAATTGAACTTCAACTTCCCAATTCCAACATTGAGAACATCTGCCAACTTTACCATGATAGATTCAGAGCGACACAGAATCATATGAAATCAAACTCACACTCAGGGGTATATAAATATTTAAGGGAGTCAGAAGGCATGTAATCTTAATTCACTAGCAAAAGAAATGTATACAGATCCAATAGTAAGTGTAACACAAGATACTCAAGTCATGCATCCACCATATGTATAGAAACTGACTCAGGGCACACAATATATTCAAACAATATATGATTAAGAGCTCAAGAGCATATACCTCTATTGGAAGTGGTATTGACAAGAAAAAACTTCAGAGCTACCCTTTACAGCATACAACATGGAGTCACATTACGAGAACTAACACAGAAACAAATTTGTCACATCTGACAGCTAACAAAGCCCCATTTCATTAATTTTTGCGCTTTTGTGCTGTCATAAATCAACAAGGAATGTTAACAATGACAAACATGTTAGTGAAGGAAATGTGTCATGCCAATAATAAAATACTGAGTAAACGCTACCATACTTTTCTTGTGGTTATGGACATGTGCCAAATCTTCCATTCCCTTGTGCTTCCTCTTCTGAAATAATTCATGGAAATTTTAGAGCACAAGGAAAGTCTGAATCAATCATGCTCATTTTTGAAACACATAGGATAGATGGGATAACCTTCTCATGATGTTTTTTGGAATGATCACCTCCCAAATCGTGATGCCCACTCTTATCCTTTTTATTTTCTTTGTCTTTATCTTTATCTTTACTCCGATCTTTATGCCGATGTTTGTGCTTCTTCTGCTCCTTGTCCTTGTCTTTCTCCTTGTGCCTTTTATGCTTCTTTACTTTGTCTTTGGACTTGATCACTGATTTTCCGGATATAGTTGGTGTACCTTGTTCAGCCTGGTGAATGCAGGAGTGTTGCAGTAAGAAGAATTGAGTAAATGCAGCAGTAAAAGTTCTGATAGAAATATCTTACAGGAGGCAAATCTACTGGCACTGTTTCTCGCAGCTGAAATGCTTGCCCTAGTGTTTCCATGTCGAAGGGTTGAATGTAAGCAGTCTTCTCCCTAAGGTATGTGTTCTGAAACAGTTGATCTAGCTCCATTCCTTCTCCTTTACGAATTTCTGTGTCGCCCACAACATTATGAAGATAATGTGTATCTGAAATAGCTATTGGCAAAGGTTTCTTGCAAAAGAAACTATGATGGTTCAGCAACTTGTAGCGGCTAATTAAATCAACAGCACCAGTAAGCTCCCGAGGACCTGAAATACCGAAAGAAATCATGGTGGGTCAAAAGTCAAGGATTGTTTTAGGCTTTTAGCCAACAGCTTTTGCAAGCAATAACAAAGGTTCAGGTCTTCAGGAGCAAAACTGATACAGGATGAGAACCTCTGAACAAATTCAGTTGAGCAGCAAAGGTGAACACTTTGTTGCACAGTATGTGGTAAGATAAGTCACAAAGCAATGTTTTGCATATATAACAAAAATTTCCTTGATTGAATAATGAATATATATTATCCAGACAGCAGAAGTCAAACAAGCTAGGAGTACTGCAATACTGCATAACACCTTAGATATTGTTCTAGGCATATGGTACTCATGAACTTATCCACTCAGCACAAAATACATGCTGTGACAGATCAACAGATAATGCCACATGAAGAAGTGGTTGTATTAGAGGGGCGCATTATTGACATGGTCTCCTGGACAAAGTCCACTTTCAACAGTACCAGAGCCACAAATCAAAGAAATAAAAGATGATCATGCTTGAAGTAAAAAATTCAGCAAAGTTTCACATGGCCTCACCTATATTATTTTTCCTAGGATTAGAATATTTAGATGACATGAAAGATATACTCAGCACAAGCCTAGAAAATAGCAAGAGCGTGAAGGTAATGCAACTTAACATGACATCACCTTACATTTAGCAAGAGTGTCATAACTTTAACATTTGCAAAAGGAATATGTAGAAGGCAAGTGAGTCAAACTCATGGATGAAAAGTAGCTAAGTTTCATGCACTTACTCACAGATCAAAGCAGCCATAAGCTGATTTGTTACTTTAATTAATTAATTTATTTATCTGTTGATTTCTTATTTTCTTTAAACAAAACCCAAATGTTTTTTAAATGTGTTCAACAAGCTACATCAAAAGATAGTCTGGATACAGATTTTCCTTTCTTAGTAAACATTGAAGATGAAGAGTATAAATATCAACTAAAAAGCTTACCTTTTCCAAACTTGCCATCCGAACCCATCTGGTTAGAGCCTGCCATTCGCAAAGTGCATGTCCACCTAAAATTTGATTTGACAAAAACATACAAATGAGCAACCAAGCAAACAGAACTGAAGCTAATTGGTTACATTCTAAAAAGTGTACTAGGGAGTGTGAAGACAACCCTGTTCTTTTGGCTTTTCAGCGGTGTTTAGCTTCTCTCAACAATCACTATTCATTAGACTAATAAACCGTAGCCAAAAGCCATAAAACGCAGTCCAAAAGAACAGGTCCAACAACAAACACCAACATTGCAAATAGAAATTGCATCCACTAATGTTATAAATTTTCAGTATGGAGAAAATGTTTTCTTTCCATACTTCCGTGTATAGTTAAGGTGTAACATCCTGACTTAACAAAAGCCCATAATGCCACCCCCAACTACAATCGCTACCAGTTTTAGCCATCAAATAAGAATTGCCAACAACTAGTCTTCAATTATAATTCCACAACAATAATCATGAACATCGAGATGACAACAATAAATGGATCAAAAAATGGCATTAATATAAACCAATTATACATTTAATCAAAAAGAACCATGACAAGTAGCAACAATGTAAAATCAATAAATTCTAAAGGAAATCATTATTCATCTAAGAGTTGCATGGGTAGTACAATTTATTTCTATCAATGAATGCTTGATCACTAAGTGAAAGAAAGAACTACAATAGTGCAATATCAATCTTGTGTTGCTTCCCGCCTGTGCATGTCATCATCAATGATCACTTAAAAACAACAACAAAGACAAGGATAAGTCCATGACTCAGCAAATACACAATAGAATAATAAACAATTTAAATATTGTATCAAATATTCATGCTAATTCACAAGTATCTCAATATTCACATGTTTATTCTTATTAAATTCCATACACATCTCATCATCTCATGTCTCTTTCCATGAATGCAATGCACATGTCTCCACTTCTCTTTGATTATACCGGTATAGCGGAGTGTTCACCCATCAATGATCCACTTTTGCCCTGTCCTTTTTCGTACAGGGTCCTCAATTCAACTCCCGTCGAGTACCTATCGAAGTAGGTCTTTCTCTACCCACTCCCATGGGTCGCCACACAAAGTAGGCTATACAGGGCCACACATGTCACCTATTTGCAACATAAATGCTTAACATACAATGCAATTATTCTTTTATTCATTAGTCACTTATCAACATTAACCATTCAACATTTTCATCATTTAAACATAAACATAATCATCATTTAACCATAGTCATGTGAACATAATAAGAAGCAAGTATAAAACATGTGGATCATCATGACAACTATTTATTTAACATAAACAACAAGAGCAATTCACTCGTATACCATTCTACTATACACTTGCATTTTTTAGTTGCGACGAATGGGTTGATTCGAAGATAACACCAACTCCAACGCTACTCCTCCTATAGTAAACACACAATCTCAACAGCAATCCACAACAGTACAAGAACAATAATTAAACGACATCGTTCCTACACGCTTTCCAATTCCCTCTTCACTGGACAATCCCCCTCGGTGTCCCGATACTAAAAATAGCGTAACTTTCAACTCTAAGCCCTAACATGGTAAACCACACAAGTCCTGGAATCTACGTAAGATTTCCTACAATTTCTTAGTTGGCCACAAATTCTGATTAAACCATTTAACCCCTTGTTTTAACCACAAGGCGTTCATTATCTTCATCGACAAAGAGCTTAATAATTTCATATTTATTAAATTACACATCCAAATACAGTAAACCATAGCACTTCTGGAATCTACAGAAAGTTATATATCTCTATTTAGTTATGCCTAAAATTTAATTCTGTCATCTATCAAATCAAATTAACAGTTTTCCATGACTGCGTCCAGCAGCAACCAAATTTTAGACAGTAGTCTTCTTAAAACCATAACTTCTAATCTACTCAACCAAAATTAGTGTTCTTGGACTCTATGGAATTCTTAAGACAATTATTTACACTTTTCATGTAGAGCAAAAACACTAATTAATCCATTTAATAATTTTAATCTACGGTTTACCACGATGCTGCCAAATAATGATGACTCTCCACACAGCAGGCTTACAAAAATCATAACTCTTAATCTAACCAATCAATTGACGTGATTAAGCACTCTATAGAAAGTTAACAAATTGTCTGCAACTATCTAGTAGATAACACTTTCATATTAAGCCCATACAATGCCCAAAATCGCAAGTAAAGATTATGGTAGACAGACCAATATGCTAATCGAACCTCTGACGTGAAACTTGCTAATTTTCTTTCTAATCCTGACTCTAATCTCTACTAAATTGGCAAACCAAAGAGGGAAAGTCCAGGTCGTTACCCAGGTGAAGAACACCAATATCATGACCCCTTTCCTCACCTTCCCTTCTCCCTCCTGAGCCTTGCCCCTGCCGCTGCTCTTCTTTCCTCCTTGATCTTCCTTACGTGCTTGCCGCAACAGCCATGTAGGACCAACCCATGCAATTAGCTAGTCATGGCAGCAGCAGCAGCTAGCTAAGCATAGCATGGCACGCCCAACAGCAGCATGTAGCCATGCATGCGTGCGGGCAGGAGCAGAGAAACATCGGTGACGGCGGCTGCGTAGGGTGAAGGGTGGTGGCTAGGGTTTCTCTCCTCCCTCTACTCTCTCCTCTCCTTAAAAAGCCCAGCCCAAAACCCCCAACCTCCCACACACGACTCGGTCAGGGGATCGACCGAACTCCCCCCAATTCCGTTTTCACGTATCCCCTTTCCTCTATTTACGTGTAGGTCCTCAAGAGGGCTTAAATTCAGAATATTACATAAGGTAAGTGTTATAGAAGTGAATATTCATGATGTCAAGATCTGTTACACCAACTACTTCATCCTGCACAATGAAGTCACATCCTCCAACTGGGTCACTAGAGAATTCACCATTTAATGTGTTATATGTGAAGATCAGTTATTTTCAGTAAACAATGTATAAGTCCTGCATTGACTAGTGCAAAGTTATGTGCTGGTAAACAGGCATACTACTGTACCATAAGCTGGTCCTCATAGAGGAATTGCTAATCAAAACATACTGCCAGGAAGATTCTCGTTAGCACCAACTGTTTCTTTCTTGAACATTTTTGGAATGATAACAGAACTAACTATTAAAAGTGTTCCCCAAGGCGGTCACCTAGCCCGCCAAGGCGCTAGGTGCCACCCTGCCAGCTTGCCCACCTAGCTGATTTTTTCAGCCTAGGCGGTGATTAGGCGCCAGTCTGCCGTCCGACTAACATCTAGTGCCTTGGTGAACACTGCTATTAATCAAGATTTGGCAGGCATAAACAGAAAGAAAATAGAAGTGAACGCTCAGAATATGTCCAGCAAGCTAAGAGGGCAGGACCCTTGTGTGTCTAGGCTGCACTAAATAAAGTTTAGGAAAAATTGTATCCCAAATCCATTAACACAAAACTAACACGTCTACATGCTGTAATCAAAGGGTGAAACTGGATTCCAATATCCAATATCACAAAACTACCATCGCTACATGCTCTAATTAAAGGTCAGGCCAATTACGCTGTTGCAAAAGCCAGCCTTTCTTCCATCAAGAAACTAATCCGTAGGGCTTAATGCCTAACAGGTAACTGTTTTGCAAGTTTAACACAAAAGTAAGTCATAATATTAGAGAATAAGGTGCAGGAAAAATCTGGGCAGCCGAATTTGACCACAGCTTCCGTTACCAACGTGTGATTGATTGGTCATCCCAATTGTGCAAAGGACATTTCCCGCACAAGCTTGAGAGTTGGCACTGTAAAATGTAAACTAGTTTTTCATAGAAAAACACGACAATTAGCACGCGCTCCACCAATCTCACGTAAAAATCCTCAAAACACGATTAGCAGCAAAGCTTCGCCTTTGATCTTGTGTACCAATCCTCAAAAAGGGGAGGACTTAACGCGGGGCATAGCATAGGGGCTCAATCGGTTGAACCCCCAACATTTATTTTTTGAAAATAAAAATTGCTGCTATTAGTAGTGCTAGCTCCGGGCAATAGACGCCAAAATACATGGGCGGACGCACCCGCGCATTGATAGCCAGCCCTATCAATGGGATAGGGTCAGCTCAGATCGATCTTGGAGACGAAAGATCCGGTTGGGTTCGATTGTTCGCAGCAAAACGAATAGCAATCCAAGCAAGCTAGGGATTCCTCACCAACAAAAGGAATCACGCCCGTATGGATTCTTCACTCCACGCGAGTCCAGTACCAGTAGATGGTGGGAGGAGGGGGAAGAGACCCTTCGCTTCGAGGTCGCAGGAGGGCTTGTGGAGTCGGCGTCGGCGGCGGGGGCAAAGAGGATTCTCTCCCCTTGTTGAGAGAGAGGCTTCGGGAGTAGAGATGGCAATGGGTACCCGAAACCCGATATCCAGTTGGTTTTTACTCTATTGGGCGTGGGTGCGGGTCAATTTCCCAACCCATGGGTCTCTTAATGGGCAAAAGCCTAACCCATCGGTCTCATGGGTTCGGCACGCTCCTATAGTACCCAAACCCGTAAACCCATGGGTAATATAAACCCGATCCATAGGAGTTATAAACCTGCACTCCAGCCTCCCCAGCAAACCAATCCAATTCCCCACCCATAGCCCATTAGTCAAGTACAAGGAGCAATGATGTCTCCCTTTGGTTTTAATCGAGTTGTGAACCGTGAACTTGTAATGATATGATATGCCAATGAACTATGAACTGAGAATTGATGGAGTGAACTAGTGATGTGCATTGTGGATTTGTAGTTACTTGTTTCATACATAGTAGCACATAAATTGAATTTATTGTTGACTTGCTAAGCATTGCACCGCTCGCAATCACACACAATTGTTGTCGGCACAGGCGACCTGTGGTGCAGATTGCCCGAGTGGGCATGGGTCGGGCAAAAATGCACCGTCACGGCATGGGTTTTTAACGGCACGTCCAATTTTCATGGGCACGGGTTTGGGATAGCAAAACCCAGCGGGTTTGTGCCCAGATGCCATCTCTATTCGGGAGGAACAGGGGCCGAATTTTTCTATTTTAGCCCTTTTTGAAAAAATTCACATTTAGACCTTTGGTAGTTTTAATTCCATTTTGGACCCGGGGGTTGCGGCACAGGTCGAGACATCTCGGTAGTGGTAGCACATCTCGGCTGCTAGTACACACTGCATCCGAGATGCCGAGCCCGCGCCGGTGGTGGTGGCTGCGTGGCGCCGACGTGGCACACCCGCCGCCAGTGGGTCATGGCGCCGAGTCAGTAAATTCAGGCTGCCGCCACGGTGGCGCTCCGACTCGTGATCCAAAGCATGTAAACTTCCCGAATAAGTAACCCATATGTTAATCGTCCTAAAGATCAATACCTTTTCTTTAATCTTGAAGATTAAATGTGATCATAGAGATCAAAAGGTTGTACTTTTTTTTCTCTTAGTGAGTTTTACTAGAAGTTTTCTCATGAAAGTTTTAACGAGGCGGTTAGTGCAATATACTCTTTTCTCCATTACTTTTTCCACTAGGTTTTGGAAGTAACTCGGATGAGGTATGTGTATGTCACGGTATCCACCCAAGGGGAGTGTTGTATAACCGGCACCCCTTAGGGGTGCGATCAACCTCAGTGGGCCCCGTGGTTTCAACTGCTCTCCAAAAGAGATGTGAGCGATCTTGAAAGATTCTTTAGGTTAGTTGACTATAAATATAGGAGAGATGCTATCTATTTTGTACATCAAGTCATATCAATAAAGAAGATCACCGATTGCTCTCTTCACATATTTGTCTATTATTGTTTATCTACTTTTACTATTGCTAATGCTATTTGATAACACTCATTTGTTAGTTGTATTGATTAGCTATTGGATCACTCGACGACACTAGTTATTCAACAGTGTGAAAATTGATCCGTAGCTTTTGGAAAGATTCGAAAATTGATGAACTGTGAAACACAATTTTGTTCTTTGCGTATATTTGTGTGCTTGAAAATGTGAACTTTGCATGTAATGATTTACAATTTTGAACCGAGTAGACATGATTTCCTGTTCTTGTCTATATGCAAACTAATCAATTATGCAGACATTCTTTGAAGCAAGCATGGGTGGGCAACATTATTGTCGGGACCCGGAGCAACAACTCAAAACCCTCACGTTATTCGCACTATCCGTGAAAGCTTAGTGCACACAGAACAAAGATAATTATCTTGCATAATGACAAATTTTATTTAACTAAATATGAGCCTGATGGCCAAAGTTTACAATAGCAAGAAGATAACAAGGAAGAAAACACAAAGCGAAGACCATCCCGCCTTCCCACAAGGCGAATGACCGTGCCAGACGTGGCCTAGTCGCAATCCTCACCGAAATCGTCAAAGGCTTCCTCCGAAAAGAGTTAGATATAGCCACATGAGTACAAACGTACTCCACAAGTTACACCATATTTGGCTCGTTTAGTAGAGTGGATGCATGCATATGGATATCAAAGGAAGGCATATATGGTTAGTTTGCATCAAAGACGGCATTGAAGTAAATATCATAAAGTAAGTGCGAAAGTCAATTTGATACAATAATTAAATCAACATTGTAATCAACATAAGTAACGTTAGTGCAGTGCTCCAACCAAACACTAACCTATTCACGGGCATCCCACCCGACCAACTTTTCAAAACCAACTCGCATTTGATTCCATCCATCCATACGGTTTTCAAAACTCTCATGGATTCCATCCATCCCCTCCTCCGGCCCTAGCAACCAACTCACTAAACGACGGCAGATCACTTTGAATATCGAGGCACCTTTGCATTTCAACAAATCGAACATTTCCATAATCATCACTTGTCACACTGCCTCCATGATATATGGTGACTAGGTTGTCCATCTAGTTCATACAGATGAATACCTTCACACAGTAATACCATCAATAAGTATGAGCTCATAACAAGCATCAGCATATGAATCCTTATTTGCAACTTTATTTACCAGGCCAGTCAAACAACGTATAAAAGCATAACAACATCTTGCATTACAGAGGCTAGTTAGTAATATAATCGTAATCGACAAAGGGAATCTTAGCAATTGTTGTGACTCTTACGTGAGTTCTAACAAAAAAGCTATTTGTTCCACAAGTTCACACAATGCAACATAAACCCTAATATCTAATTTCTCTTATCATTTTAAGCAAGCAAATGACTCTTAATTAGCAGTATTGTGGAGGTCCCAAGCATTTGAGACTCTTGAGAACAATAACTCGAAGAAACTCATATTAGAGAACTTATGTGTTTCAGTGAAAATATCTTTTCTTTTTTGTTGAGAAAGAACTCTATTACTCTAGTGTGGCAAAATCTTTGTTTAGTGAGCATACAAAGATACATGTCAATTTGACAAACCGGCGGAAAAAGACTCAATTTTGTGTTGAAGTTGAACAAAGAGGCAATGAACTTGTGAGTTGTGAACCTATTCATAATTCAATATCATCTTTTTAGTTGCTTTTAGCTTCTTCGAATGCTCGTGATAGTGTGATACCAATTCATGCATACAACAATGAACATACAAGATGTGACTACATGGACCGAGCCACCCGGTGGCAAGATGCGAGTTCGCTGAACGCTCCGAAAATTATGTCGTGCAAGGATTTGATGAGGTCATCTTCAAACCGAATGCCTTACTAGCGAATGATTCAGGACCAAATCCTTCAGATCATGTTCTCGTATACAAAGGGCAATGAGCCACTTGCAAGATTTCGATCGACGCAGATGCTGAGTTTCGCGAAAAAGAAGGGAAACAACACGGCTTGCGGAAGCGGAGAGGCCTCCTCCCGCACAACCCGTCGACGCAGTGTGCCGACGAAGGCTCCTGCTCCAAGCGCCGCGACACGGCGGGCGGGGTCGGAGGCGGGCGGGAGGGGCGAGGCGCGGGCCGGGGGCGGGGCCGGAGGCAGGGGCGGGGCGGAAGGCTGCGGGGCGGGGGCCGGGAGGGGAGGCGGGGCCGGGGCAGGCGCCAGGGGGAGAGGCAGGGAGGCGGGAGGAGGGCAGAGGCGCTTGGCAGGAGTGGTGTGGAAATAATGAACAGCTCGGGCTCGTCCCGGTACAAATTTTCACACTCGGCGCCAAGATCTCTGTGCCGAAACTCGGCCTCGACCCACCTGGCAGGGTGGCTACGCGTCGGCGGCCGCGAGCCACCACGCTGGGCGGGCTCGGGCAACTCGGCGCCGTGGACCACGGCGCCGAGATGTTACCGGCGCCGTGGTCACGGCGCACAAACCGGGTCCAAAACGGAATTAAAACTACCGGGGTCTAAATGTGAATATTTTTCAAAAAAGGGCTAAAATAGATAAAATTCAGGAACAGGGGCGCGCCGACCGCCACGCCTGCGGTGAATTCGGGAGAAGGGAGGGCGACAGACGTGGATTCAGCTGCCTTTCATTACTATCTACTCTCTAGTAATAATTTGCATGATTTTAGTTTAATCCTACACGTCTATTTTCATATACTCTCTCCGGTCAAAAAAAATGTTTTAGGTAGTAATTTTTTAAAATTTTGCTATCGATATTTTTTATATCTTATATTGAATACATAAAAATATGATGCATAGATTTGTCGAAAAAGACTTTTATAACATTATTATTTTATTAGGTTAAATTGCTTGGCCCACTAGCTGCACACTAAAAAAAGCTGTTTAGTAAGAATATTGCTTCTATGTTTTTACTCTAATAAGAATGATACTAATCTCAAAACACACAAAAGATCAAGTAATCACTATCCACTATTCAGTTTTATTTTAATAATTATGCAAATTACTTTGAGAAAACCATAGAAACATCTTCCATTTAATAATCTATGGATGGCCATGGCTCATCATCCATGTGAAACTTGAATCATTATTAAAAGAAAACTTATAAACTAAAAGGCACTCAACTAACATGAATTTTCCCTACAGTGGCCCCAAATATCTAACGTTCTGAAGGGTCCCCTCTCTGATTTGCAAAAAAAAAAACACACACACACACACACATCGAAGAGATTATAGTCGAAAGGAAAGAACCGAAGACATATCTTAAACATAAAAACTGAATGTCGGACTTAATTCTTGAAGGCAGAGGGTAATATTAACCAGAATCTCACAACCTGATCCTAGATTTGAGATTGCTTATCTTGCGTTAGCCGAGCAAAAGGCTAAAATCTAGCTACAATCAACTAGAAGAACGCTCTCACTTCCAAGCTCTAAAGGTGAAGCGGATTTGATGAACTTATTGACGAAATCATTTGTGAAGCATTCTTACTCTATTTTTAAGAAGCAACTACCATCATATTCCGATGCACTGTGGTTTTGGTTTTTGCTTTTGGCTGAAAATGGCATTATAGTTATTGTGAGTTTTTTTAAGATATTCAATTAAAGAAGAAAAGAAAATTAAAAAACACCGTTACATAAAAAAAGAAAAAAAATACATTAAAAAGCCAGTGCGTTTCAAACCGCTTTTAGCTTATAAAAATCAGAAGCTATTACTATTTAGAACATGGCTATGACACATCACCTACAAATAATGTTGTGTCATGTTCACTTATGTTGGGCCTCTAATTGGGAAAATTTTATATTTGGAAACCAAATCCATAGTATTTATCTCTGCTTATAGCACGCCTTCCTACGATCCTATGGCGGTATGGCCTGACGAATTGTGTATGAAACTATGAATAGTCCAACGGGAGGAGGGGGGTATCGCGGTATTCATGGCTTGATATGGTAAATAAAGTCAATGATGTAAACAATACAACTCAAAATTTGATTGTTTTATAATTTCAATATAAGAGTGTATCATCTCAACCTTATATGGACCTGGCCAAATGGGCGTCCGACATGGCATGTACTCGGGTAGGACATAGCCCAATTAGTCATGGCACGATTGGTTTGAATAAGTTATCGTGCCAGCCTATGTGTTTGCTCTTCGACCCAGCCACGTCACGGAGAAAGGTCGGGCGGCCCGGGTACGCTTAACCTAATGGGCCACAAGTAATTTTACTGTCAATCATAAATAATTTAATTGTTATCGCAAGTAATTTTATTACTAGTCACAAGTAATTTTACTATCAATCGCAAGTATTTTTATTGCTAGTCACAAGTAATTTTACTGCTAATCATAAGTAATTTTACTGTTAAATCACCCGCTCGTGTTCAGAAGAGTGCAGTAACCATAACAAATTAATTTTACTGCCACTGGCAAGCAATTTTACTATACCACCACAAAAAATTATTACACTCTTCTGAACAGACCTGTCTTACTAAGAGAGCCGGGGTAAAAGGGTTGCCATGCTAGGCCGGGTCGTGCCTTGGCAAGGTAATGTGTGTGCCATGCTAGGCAGACCTACCATGTCGAGGTGCCCGCCCAGGGGCGTAGCCACCGGGGGAGCTTAGTGAGGCTTGAGCCTCACCTCCCCTGGTGGCAATTTTATACATAGTAAAAATAGAAAAAAGAGAGATTAATAAATCCAAAGAGAAGCTAGCTCTTCTTGATGGAAAGGTTAACAATAAGTATGAAATTAAAGAAGGCGACGAGGAGGAAGAGGAGAAGAAGTGAAAATCATAAAATTAAAAAAGAACTAATCAATCAAAGAAAGAAAGAAAGTAAAATAATATATGTAAATCATAAAATTAAAGAGGAGGAGGAGAAGGAGTAGTAAAATCATAAAATTAAAAAAGAGATAATCAGTCAAAGAAAAAAGAAGAAAGAAAGTGAAATATATATAAACCTTTTGAGTCCGGAGATGACGGTGAGAGCTCGATGAACCTTTGGTTGATCTTCTCCCTCTGCCATTGCTCGCGATGATGTGGTCCTACACATGCCAAGGCAACCTGTGCATGCAGAGCCTGTTGTGAAAATGATAAGAACATTGGATAGAGTGTGGAAAAAGATGGCGTCTTTTGTTTCTATTGTCTTGTGATTCAAATTAGCTTAATTCCGGTATGTTTTATATAATATAAATTTTTATTGACATTCATAATTTTCTATTATATCACTAATTTTGATATGTTTTATACATAAGTGACTTATCGCTACTCCGCACTCATGGCGCTTTCTATTATCGAGATATCTACTTTCTACTTCTCTATTTTTCATTGTTTGTCTCCATCCAATTTATAATTTCTATATGAATTTGAAATTTTATGAGAGTAAAAGACTAATTTTATACCAACTTAGTTTAGACCTATAAATAGTTTAGTCCACCCTTAATTTCATTTCTGACTTCGCCACTGTGCCCGCCTAAGCATGACACGCTCGTTCAGGCTAGGCCGACACGATCGGTTTTATTGTTTTTTTTTTTTGAAAGATCGGTTTTATTGTTTATACTCTGCTGTGCCTGAGCAAGGCTAATAATACCATATCTTGAACCGGCACAGTTAGCTCGGTCTATTTGGTTATGTCTGACCTCATAGCCCAGCTCCCCGGCCCACGATTCCCTGCAGGCTGTTGCACAGTGCACGTTGGGCCCGTACATCATCGGCTTGGTGAGCTTCCCTCGCAAACTGCAGTAAACCCTAGACGCCGCCGCCTATAAAACGAACCCTTCCCACGCCGCCCCTCCGCATCCAAACGTGTCTGGCCGATACGAGAAAAGATGAGCTCCAGTTTTGGTTACGCCGTTCCGTTTTTGTTGCCCCTTCTTTTTTTCCCTTCTCTTTTGTGTTTGCTTGTCGAGGCATTTCTATAGGGGTGAAGTGAGGAATCTCAAATCCATAAACCACATCCTCTGCATCTCCAGATGATGATCGCCAAATAAAACTACATGCACTACCATCTGATCTCCCCCCTTCGTTTGTTTCTCTATTTTTGTTTGTTTGTCGTGCAAGGATTTCTCATTTTTGTCGGATTTTCTACGATGGTTTCGTTGGTTGCAATCGGTGATGAAGTCGATTAATTGTGCTGAGTTCCCCTGTGATTACTGCACATCAAAAATCACCATCTTTCGGCTGAGAGATTGCACTCCTGTTGATTTTATTCTTTCCCCCCTGATAATGTTTTTTAAGCTTGTTGACACATGTGTTTGTTGGAAATCACGATCTTCGTGTACTGATAGGGTCAGTTAATACAAGTATTGTAAGGCTAAACCAATGCCATGTGGTATCTGATGCTTGGTCTTTGTTCTTCCATGGCCCTGTGTCTCGTAAGAGTGGCAAACAGAAATACAGACGGGTTCTTGCGACACTGGCTGCTCTGCTACTGATGAGCTTCCTGTTACTATACCCCCGTTTTCATCTGTTTCATCACACGTTTCTTTACTTATTTGTCAAATGAACAATGGATGGGACGAGAGCTTACTTTGGAGCTGAAGTCTAAAAGAAATGGGGGCAGTAGTTACCTATTTCATACAGATACTAACACAAAAGGTGAAGAAAAAAGTAGTGTCAACTCTTTCTGTCGAATGTTATGAGATGAAGAACATGGATGTTTCTCAACCGTTTTGATCCGAAGAATCGAGTTGCCAAAGGTCCAGACATGCAGCTTCACGCAGCAAAACAGTACTAGTAGAGTACGATTCCAGACTCAAAAACATGAGGTTTGTTTGGTTGGTGTCCTAACTCCATGTCTGATAAAAAGTGATGCTTGAAGGTAGCCTTGTCTGAGAGTCTCAATAGTGTTTGGTTGGAGACTTGCCTAACAAAATGGACAGTAGACTCTGATAAAAAAAGGACCTCTGCATATTACTACTAGTTCTCAATCAGTAGTTCAATTTGACATTTGTAAAGCAGTACTAAATTTGAAGTTTTCGCTTAATCAAAATGGACATACACATCGCAATATATCCTAACTTGCAGTCATCTTGAAGAAGAAAAGATAATCCAAACGAGTCAAAAAAAGAGCAGTCATCCAAGCATTCAAGAGGGATTACAGCGTTTATGTGGTAACTAGTTTAGTGTCTGGGTATTACCACGGAACATCTCATGCATGTATTAGTTTATCAAATGACGTAACAGTTGCTTGAGAACCTGTTCAGCTTTATAGAACATGCAAATAGAAGCTGCTATGGCTATCTGAGTTCAGACATGAATCGGATCTGATTCAAGCAGAAATCACAGTGACAGAGTTATGACTGAAAGCTTAATTTTTAGCACCAACATGGCAAGATAGTTTTGCAAGTAGTCCCTCGTTTGGATGAAAGGCAACATCACAACAACATCAATGCCGTGATCTTGGCTTAGTCACATGTAAAATTGGGTATGTTATGGTCACTGGGTAAGCTAGCATAGCCTTGTCTGAGAGTCTCAATAGTGTTTGGTTGGAGACTTGCCTAACAAAATGGACAGTAGACTCTGATAAAAAGGACCTCTGCATATTACTACTAGTTCTCAATCAGTAGTTCAATTTGACATTTGTAAAGCAGTACTAAATTTGAAGTTTTCGCTTAATCAAAATGGACATACACATCGCAATATATCCTAACTTGCAGTCATCTTGAAGAAGAAAAGATAATCCAAACGAGTCAAAAAAAGAGCAGTCATCCAAGCATTCAAGAGGGATTACAGCGTTTATGTGGTAACTAGTTTAGTGTCTGGGTATTACCACGGAACATCTCATGCATGTATTAGTTTATCAAATGACGTAACAGTTGCTTGAGAACCTGTTCAGCTTTATAGAACATGCAAATAGAAGCTGCTATGGCTATCTGAGTTCAGACATGAATCGGATCTGATTCAAGCAGAAATCACAGTGACAGAGTTATGACTGAAAGCTTAATTTTTAGCACCAACATGGCAAGATAGTTTTGCAAGTAGTCCCTCGTTTGGATGAAAGGCAACATCACAACAACATCAATGCCGTGATCTTGGCTTAGTCACATGTAAAATTGGGTATGTTATGGTCACTGGGTAAGCTAGCATAGTTAGCTACCAATTCTTTTGGAGAGTAATTTAGGTACAGATCCATAGAACAAGATAACAGCAGTCTTTGAGATTCGGTGTAAACATTTTATTGCAGTGGGCACCTCGATCTGGAAGACATCACTGTCCAATTATGAATAATCATGCAACATAACCATCCTTATTTACAGAGGATCGAGTAAAGTTATATAACAAAAGCATCATTTAGAGGACAACAAAAAATACCATATATAATGAACAGCAGGTTGCATATAGATTTGAATCTGTACAGTGAACACCAAATACGTGGATAGAGAAGTCTTTTCTGAAAAAAAATTGTATAAGTCGAACGGCTATTGTATAACAATTAACAAATTCATGCATATATTAGAGGTGATGTTCCTCATGTATGTCCCACGAGACTTGATCACTTGGTCTTGTCCTCATCCGCGATGGCGAGGATCTTAATGTTTCTTCTTGCGGTGACTCTAGATAGCGACATATAGCTGATCATGAGAGAACACCGGATCGGATGGGTACATACTGACGTTTGGAATAGTCTGCCTCTTTGCATTGTTGATTGTCATGGGAGGCTGAGCCTTACAAGGAACTACTTCCTCTTAAACCAGAAAGGGAACATCTTGTCGTCGAAGGGGCATAGGGGGTATTCGAGACAGGAACACCCTCTTTCCAGCATGTTGTCCCGGCACGATCTCAGCGTCAATAATGTTTTTCTGGCCCATTGCATAGCCCGTTAGTAGGGTCGATGTTCCGCAAAAGTATCACGAGATGTTAATCTTTAGCTTGAGTACTTGCAAAGGCAACCCATTAGGGGTTAGGGTGTTTAGGGAGGGGGGTAGTACCTGTGGGGATCGTCCTCTGCACGATCAAAACTATGGTACACCATCTCCTCCCCACAGAACCATCCAATCATCTTCATATTTATCCTATCGATGTACTCATTCCGTGTTGACAGGATAGCCCGAGACATGATATAGTTTGGGTCTGCTAGGTTATCATCAAGCATTGGAACATGATGTCTATGGATTTGTCAAGGTTGGCATCTTCCTAGTCTATGACACACAAATATCATTCGGAAGCCGTACGTAGCCATTCTCATCGACCTCCTCGATGCCATTAACGATAAGCAAAAGGTATTATGCAAACCACACATCACTCTACGCCTTTATGTTACGGACCAGCTTGAGCTGACTCATGCATTGCTAGAGGTAGGACTTACGTAGTGTGGCATCGATTATCTGAGGTCTTGTCCATTTTAGGGCAACTAGGGAGCACTTGTCTGAAATCTCCTCCAAATATGACTGTCTTCCCCCCAAACGGTAGGTCCCGTTGGCCCATGATGTCCCGCATGTTGTTGTCAAGGGCCTCGATCACCTGCTACTTCATCATTGATGCTTCGTCCCTTATGATGAGGGATGCTCTCTAGAGAAGCTTACATGTCCCACTCTGCTTCGTGAAGCTGCATACCACCCAGTCTTCAATGTTTAGTGGGATCTTAAACGCCGAGTACGTAGTCCTACCTCTAGGCATGATTGAGGTGGCGACACCTGATCTCATGGTTGCCACGGCTATCTTCCCTTGCTATGAACAATTGCATGTAGCACCTTGTACAGGAAAGTCTTTTCCGTGCCTCCTGGGCCATCCACAAAGAAGACGCCTCCGTCATCGTTGTCAATTGTGGCTAGTATCTCGTCATACCCAGACCTTTGCTTAGGGTTGAGGGGATCAGGCAGAGTTGTGTGCTTTTGTTCTACCTTGATGGTGGACTCCATGGTGATGTTCGTGGGCTCACCACTTACAGAGTCATGCGACTCATTGATCTCGGGAAGAGGGGATGGTGTTATCTCCTTACCCATCAATTAGAGCATATACGATATCTAGGAGCACCATATACTCGACCATGTGTGGGCATGAGTAGGAATGATGGTAGTCGTCTGACATTCCCTTTAGGTGCATGTTCTAGAGCCCATGCACGCCTTGGGCTCGCAGAAGACCAATATAGTGGTGAATAGCCTCTGGAGTGATGATGGCATCTAGAACACCTCGCCCTCAGCAAGACACTTGTCTAGGGTGTTGTCGTCTTTGATAAGACCCTCCTTTCTATGGCTTCATGAAAGGATGAAAAAATTACGTCGTCTACTATCCTGAGGCCTTCAAAGGATGTGGTGCTTGTCTCATGGTTTAGGAGCACCTTGAGATAGTATTGCCCTCCTCAGGCAGACTGGTTGACACGATCCTATCAACATGCGTGCTTCTTTCCCTTGGTTTCCAGTACTTTCCACCAGCCTGCCAAGTAACACTACTACAAATTTGATGTTCAATGATGACTAGAAATCATCACGGAAGATCACTTTTTTATCGTAAAAATATTTTATGACAAAAAGGAGGCGTCACGACTATCGTCACAGAAAGTGCGTTATAGATTATGTTGATAATGCAATTTCGCTTACTCTAACTCTCCTTGGTATGATGGTAGTATTTACGAATATGTTTTGTACATAGTTGAAACTCATGCATGATGATTATGACATGTGACTTAGATTTACAAATGTGTTTTACAAATGGTTAAAGTACATATTTTCTACTCCTTGTAGCATGCGATTTAGATTTGCAAATATATTTTGTAAACTGTTTGAGCCCACATATACAATCCTTATGGTATGATTCTAAAGTGTGCAAATACATTTTACAACTTATTTTGAATCATGCCTTGATCCTTGTGTGCATGGTACTATAATTTGCGAATGTATTTTGCAAATTTGTTGAAATGTATGCACTTTTGTCTCTGCTAGAAAATGACTGGCGGTATGACTGCACTTTGTGTGGCGGTATGAGCACGACGGTCATACTGACTCTGTGTGAGTGGTCAGATCGGCCTGTGGTGTGACCGCCCTATGTGTGGCAGTATGATTGGGGCAGCCAAACCAGCCGTGTGTTGGCAGTCTGACCAGCCATTAGTTGGCGATTATACTGGCTCATGGCGAGCGATCAGACTGACACGGTATGACCGATCTTGCGGTACTACGGGGCATTTGTTGCTGGTAATTATTTTTTCAAAGAGCTCCTTCTTCTGGTTGTGGTCAGTGCGATCAAACTAGCTTGTGTGGTGGTCCGACCGGCATGTGGTCTGACTAGCCCCTGTGAGAGCGGTCAAACTGGTGAGTCTTGTAATGGCGTACCTACTTGGAGGAGCAAAGAGCTAGTACTAGTGGAAAGTGAGGCGATTGACTTAATTCGTAAAGCTGGTCCAATTGTTTAGGTTTGCCTTAACATGGACTAAGGGAAACTGGCAAGTTTTCGAACATCACGGTAAAACATCGTGTGTCAATTATGATTTTCTTTCATGAGCTTAATTTACGTAGTTGCAATTTATATTCATAGAAATTGAATTGATTACTTATCACTATGTGATTGCAAATTTTGACATAGACTTAAAGTGTTGGTGCACTTAGGTGAACCTAATGTATTTATGCCTTAATTATGCAAAATCAATTTGATTTATACTTCCGCATATCAATTTGGTTTAGCCAAAGAGTGAATTTTAAAAACGATATTTACCACCCTCTAGTCGGCCCCTCGACTTTACACCACAGCGGTTGCCACCTCCTTCTCCGCCACCTCTCCTCCCCACCACTTACCCTTTGTCTTCCCCGTCTTAGGCTGCCTCTCCCGCACCTCCTCTTCTCCTAGCCATTGCCTTCGGCAAGAGGTGGCAACGCCTACGACGCATCTCCTTAATATAAGGAAAAGAAAGAGGGCATTCGGCGGAGCATGCGCTCATCAGAGGGACATATGGCGAGCCAACTTCGCCGGTGGCGGCACTCACGCAAGCTTGGACATAGCGAATGGCGAAGGCGAGCCAACTTCGCCGGTGGCGGCACTCACGCAAGCTTGGACATAGCGAATGGCTTCGCCGGTGGTGGCGGTGCTCGCCGGAGATGAGGGAGACACTATCCTGGAGAACGGATCTCTAAGTGGATCATGAGGTCAGAAAATTGACTAATTTCACAAAAAACAAATTTCTAGCATTTCCATTCAAAGTAATGTGTAGTTCGACTCCATTATTTTAATTCTTCTCTTATATTTTTCCACGAAAGGAACTGCTCATTCGTCTGTATATATCGCTGAATGCTGATGTCTCATTCCCTAATCGTTTATGGCCGTAACTGGCAAGACAAACAAATATGCACATTCATATATCATTGCGTACTCCGAACGGATTGTACACGGACGTAATTGATAACCAGGTGCATTTTTGTTACTACCTGTGATAGGTGCATGTGCAAGCTGCTGTCGTCCACAGCCTGTGGATTGTTCAATAGAAAAATCCACGGCGTGCAGGAGGGTAGCTAGAAAGGTAATTGATTCGCACATCGATCGATCGTGTTTTGGCTTGGCATCAGGCTTCTATTTACACGTCAGGTGCATTTCTTCTTTTTCCCCATTATAAAGAAGACACGTGCACGCACATCACTATACACGCGCACTATCATTACTATTATAAAAGAATGAGTTGGTGGTCGGACCTTCCTTCTCCTTCAACCGTCCATTCTTAACTTCTCATCACTCTCTACTTTTCAACTGATCAAAATAACCTTTTTCATAGCATGATTATCTATATATCTAATAAATTTCGTTGCAATGCACGAACATATGACTAGTACGTATATACACGTGAGTACATCTCTATGTACACATCTAGTAAAACAGAGGATGCAGTTTTGAATACCATAATTTAATCTGTAGCCCAGCTGAGCCGGCTAGCTATCATGTGTTTAGATTTTGAAAATATAGGTCCCTTTCTGCTTTTACGCAGTGTGACAAACTGCGTAGAGTAGGATCAAAGGCATAAAAAAAAGGGGGCCACATGGATAACGCACGCTAACCCGCTCAACACGTAGGTAGCGACGGTTCATGTAAGACACTTTGTCATACGATATTTGCGCGAGTAAACAACACTCCATAGATTAAAGGCCATAGCCATTCTGCCAGTTGCTATCATGAAGTCAATGCCAATGTTGATCAAACAATATGTTTTTTTAGGAGAAACAAAAAGATGGAGGAGGTCCGACTGTATAATAATATATTATAAAGCAAGATTCACTACTATAGAAAAAATCATCACAGACAGTTTAAAAACGTCACCATAGACAGTTTGGTGAGTCGTTTGAGTTTTTGAGTCAGTAATGACATGAGGTTATCACCGACGATTTTCGACCGTCTGTGATACTTACTATCACAGATGGTTTGTAGTAAAAACCATCTGTGATATATCGGTCATCACAGACGGTTCGAATTAAAAACCGTCTATGATGTCTGCAATTATCATAGAATGTTTTTAATAAGAACAATTTGTTGTACTGATGATATTTGATATTTGTACTGATGATTTTTGATCTTTCCATTTTCTTGTCTTTTTCTCTACTCCACAGAATGCCTTTAATGGATCATCACATTTACACCCATGCTTTGTGAACCAGAACTTCACCACGACCGATCGACCACGGCAGAACGATCACCGCAGAATGACCACGGCAGAACGATCAGTGCAGAACGACCACAGCAAATCGACCACGGCAGAATGATCACCGTAGATCGACAACGACAGAAACACCGCGAACTGGAACTTCAAGTACTCATTGAGTCTGTAGGAACCGTACAACAGAACATCATCAAAAGTGTGGAGCACACCGCCTCTCTTAGATACGGACTTGAATAGAATCGAGTAACGCTTGCACTTACTTGGCGTTCTGACACGGTGCATGTAGGATGGCACTCTCCCGTTCATCACGGCTTGCAATCATATTCACAGGCTATAATCATCGCCTCGTCTTCTTGATAACCTTCAGAGGGAATGGAAGAAAGGATAGATGGAGCTTGTACGTACTATGAGTAGATCGTCAGTCTTGGCAGTGAGGACGTTCGGCTTAGGGGCACGGCGAGCCAGCTCCTGTCATTGGCCTGCATCTCGAGGCTCTCGACGTTGTGTGAGGTGGGAAAGGGAGAAAAGGAGAATGGCGAGGCCTACATCTACTTTATTGAAAGCCAAGCGAGGCCTGCATTTCGAGGGATTAATAAGATGCGAGAGGTAGGAAAGATCGGTGCCTGCCGTTTGATACAGAGAGAATGGACGGGTGAGATCAGGATCCTGGGGGAGATGCTGCGGATCGGTGACGTGGCAGAGCGAGATTGAAATTTTATACACAATTATCACAGACGATTTTTGTTAAGAACCATCTGTGAATTATCATAGACAATTATTGTTAAAAATCGTTTGTGATATTATCTCTTCAGAGACAGTTTTTAGTGCTGGCAGCAACACAAACGGTCTCTAAACCTAAACCGTCTATGATTGTATTTAATATTGATGGTTTCGGTAAACTGTCTGTGATGCGGCGTCTAGTATTAGCCTTTTTTTGTAGTAGTGGTTATGTACAAGTCAAAAGGAAAAAGAATGTACAAAGAGGAAACTAAAAAAGATTATCTATCCAGTCTTGAATATGTGGGAAATGTTTCTTCTTTGCTCTATGGACGCAGACGCACGAAAGATGGACGCGATCAGTCCAGCTAGTTGGAGTCCAACCAAGCCCAAATTCCTGACCAAGTCAGTGTGAGCTCTTGCGTGCACTCTAGGGGTGAAACGGTCGGGTTAATCCCGACCGATCCGCACCGAATCCGATTGGTACCAATCCGGAGAAAAAATATGGGTTAGGATATGGTAATAATAATATCCGTCCGAATCCGATATCCGTCCGAATCCGATCGTCTTCAAGTTTGATTTCGAGTTAGTGCTACTATTTGACGTTTCATTTTCTTTTGCAATGGTAAAATAAAATCTTCCACATCGGCTATTAAGTAGTAACATCAAGTTCTTGACGATGCGTCTCCTACTCCATTTGTTATCTTGCATGCATTCCTTACAAACAAGTAGGGTGCAAATGGCTCGGTTAATCCCGACCGATCCGCACCGAATCAATTGGTACCGAATCCGATTAGTACCGAATCCGAGAAAAATATGGGTTAGGATATGGTAACAACAATATCCGACCGAATCCGACCGTTTTCACCCTAGTGCACTCCCATCCCATTCCAGTCATTAGTAATGAGATGCCCCATTCGTGTGTACTATTCGAAGTGTGCCGGTTGCATTCGGTTGAAAAAACGAAGAGATTTTCTTGCCAATTGCCATCTCATTGCCAGCCAGCCCTTCCTCGTTGGCATTCTGAAAGCCCTGATTAACCACACACGCCCGCCGTTTGACCACTCCTCCCATTTTCTCTCCCACAGCCACACAACACAAGGGAAGGGCGGCCATGGCGGTCGGCGGCGGCGGCGTGCGGCAGCGGCAGCGCTCGTGCACGAAGGCGGGCTTCTTCCCAGAGGAGTCGTTCTCGAGCTGGGCGGCGTACGGGCGCGCGCTGCGGGGCACGGGGTCCCGGCTGGCCGACCGGCTGACGGCGCGGTCGCTGGACGCGATGGAGCTGCACGAGGTGCGCGCCCGGAGCGGGGCAGACATGAAGCGGGACCTGACGTGGTGGGACCTCGCCTGGTTCGGCGTCGGCGCCGTCATCGGCGCCGGCATCTTCGTGCTCACCGGCCAGGAGGCCAGGGACGCCGTCGGCCCCGCCGTCGTCATCTCATACGTCATCTCCGGCGTCTCCGCCATGCTCTCCGTCTTCTGCTACACCGAGTTCGCCGTCGAGATCCCCGTCGCAGGTACGTAATACTCGCTCCTACATGCATACTGCTGTTTGCACTGATGCACCGGATACTCTTTTTCTTGAGAACAAGAATATCGATCACAGTGTTCAATTCTTCATTAATTCATTGATGGAAAAATAGTGTTTTTTTCTCTCTTATGCGGAGATTCAAAGGATATTGAATCTGGCTTGATGGATAAGCCCCAGCTGAGAAATTGGAAAGATTCTTCTGTCTCCCCAAAACAAATGGAAATAATTAGTAGGGTGTCATTTCTAAAAAGTCCAAACAGGGAGCAGGTAAATTGGAAGGATTCTATCTAACACAACACTTAGAGAATTCAAGATGATATGGCTGGTTATATGAATAGCCAAATTAATAAACGATGAGTATATTTGTTTTAAGTGAGGATGACTATGGCAGTTGATCTAATTGCATGTATTGATGTGTTATGCTATCTCATTCCCTAAAAAAGCGTTGCACTATCTCTGTTGAATCTATACAATATGTCACTGCCAGTACAATGTGACAGGGTTTATACTAGTCTTCACACTACAGCTACTTGCTCGTTCTCTTCCATGGTGTTATCCAGTTTACCAGACATGTGACTCCCTCTTATGGATTCTTCAATCTTGCAAACCTGATAATGATTGCTTATTTTCTTTTCTCCTTTTAAAAGTAATGATGTTAGTATTAACAAAGAATATACCTATGTACTATTCGTCATTTCTCCTTGAACTTGGAAGGATAGTTCATACTTCACCTCAGCAAGTTGGTCTCATGAAATAAATTAAGTAGTCGATTTGGTCAAAATACTGATGTTTTCGATGAAAGTTCTCTTCGTTTGACTAGATATTGCATTTCTTGAAGTAGAGAGACAGGAAAGTAATGGACTTGCGATTGCATAATTAGTAGCATTGAGGTTATATGCATGAGAACATCTACATTTCTGGCTCGTTTCGGTTTCAGCTTCTGGCTTATTTTTCACTATTCATAAATTTCATTTTTTTTCTGAACTTTTGACTTTTTTGAGATTTTTTGCCAGTTCTTTTTTTCTTGTATTCGTTTGCGTTGTCCATGATGAGCTAGCATATTTTCTCTATTTTTATTTTCTTTTAAATTTAATTACACTAAATAAGCCACCTTCAGCTACAGTGAAATTTCAGCCGCTACAGTGCAATTTTAGCCACAAGCCACAGCTTTTCAGCCCACCTAGCTAGATGTCAACATGCTATATGTCATTAGGTAGCTAACTCGACAAATTATTTAGTTTGATACAAATCTTCTAGGTATTTTAATGGCTCTTCTAGCTAGAGGCACTGAACAATAAGAACGATATTGACCAGCTCTAGTCCCTAATATCCTGCAGAGCGAAAGTCATTTCTGCATATTATTCCATAATAACAGATCTTTTACATTCCTAAATCCCCGTTGGAACACGGGGTTTGACACAGATCCTACTAGCATTGTACCGATTTCTGTGAAAATTACTGTGTTCCAAGTAGTGATAAACACAACCTACCTCTAAGTGCACCAAAGTGTTCGACGAAATTAATGTGGATTGGCATCGATCGATCCCTGATGAAAAAATGGATGCATTGCAGGCGGTTCGTTCGCGTACCTCCGCGTGGAGCTCGGCGACTTCGTGGCGTTCGTGGCGGCGGGCAACATCATCCTCGAGTACTGCATCGGCGGTGCGGCGGTGGCGCGCGCGTGGACGTCCTACTTCGCGACGCTGCTCAACCACCACCCGAATGACTTCCGCATCCACGCCACCTCCCTCTCCGCCGACTACTCGCGGCTCGACCCCATCGCCGTCGTCGTCATCACGCTCGTCTGCGCCTTTGCCGTGCTCAGCACCAAGGGCTCCTCCCGCTTCAACTACGTCCTCTCCATCGTCCACCTCGCCGTCATCATCTTCATCATCGTTGCGGGGCTCACCAAGGCCGACACCGCCAACATGCGCGACTTCATGCCCTACGGCCCCCGCGGCATCTTCGCCGCGTCGGCGGTGCTCTTCTTTGCCTACATCGGCTTCGACGCCGTCAGCACCATGGCCGAGGAGACCAAGAATCCGGCGCGCGACATCCCCATCGGCCTTGTCGGCGCCATGGCGCTCACCACAGCGCTCTACTGCGTCCTCGCCGTCACGCTCTGCCTCATGCAGCCCTACGGCTCCATCGACCCGGACGCGCCCTTCTCCGTCGCCTTCGCCGACAGGGGCATGGAGTGGGCCAAGTACATCGTCGCCTTCGGCGCGCTCAAGGGGATGACCACCGTGCTGCTCGTCAGCGCCGTCGGCCAGGCGCGGTACCTCACGCACATCGCCCGGACGCACATGATGCCGCCGTGGCTCGCGCAGGTGCACCCCAGGACGGGCACGCCGGTGAACGCCACCGTCGCCATGCTCTTCGCCACCGCCGTCATCGCATTCTTCACCAACCTCAACATCCTGTCCAACCTCCTGTCCATCTCCACGCTCTTCATCTTCATGCTGGTCGCCGTCGCGCTGCTCGTCCGCCGGTACTACGTCTCGGGGGAGACAACCAGCGCCGACCGCAACAAGCTCGTTGCCTGCATCGCCGCCATCCTGGCGTCGTCGGTGGCGACGGCGACGTACTGGGGGCTGAACGCCAAGGGGTGGGTGGCGTACGCGGTGACGGTGCCAGCGTGGCTCGCAGCGACGGCGTGCCTGTGGGCGTTCGTGCCGCAGGCGAGGGCGCCGAAGCTGTGGGGGGTGCCGCTGGTGCCGTGGCTGCCGTCGGCGTCCATCGCCATCAACATCTTCCTGCTGGGCTCCATCGACTCCAAGTCGTTCATGCGGTTCGGGATATGGACGGCGGCGCTGCTCGTGTACTACCTCTTCGTCGGGCTGCACGCGTCCTACGATACGGCCAAGGCGGTCGCCGCCGACGCGGACGCTGGCAAGGTGGAGGACGGCGACGGCAAGCCGATGGCGCCGTCCAACGGCAACTGATCATTGATTTCAGCCGTTCGTTGCATGCAACTCAGCGCGGCTCGATCGATCGTTGGAGCTTTTATATATGTAACGTGAATTGAAATGGTGTACTGCAGTGTGTATGCTAGTTACTCGTGCATCCCGTTCTTTTTACCTTGGTTTATAGCTTTTGCCAGTGATTTATAGCTTTTGGCTATTAGTGAGAGAAAGTACGGAGATAGAGTCCTACGTATGATTTTAGCTAATATAAATAAAGTAGTTGTAGTATCTAGTATAATCGACATACGATTTTGACTAATATAAATAAAGTAATTGTAGTGTCTAGAATAATCGACTTATAAA
Organism: Bonia amplexicaulis; assembly: GCA_036346245.1. Classification (NCBI taxonomy): domain Eukaryota; kingdom Viridiplantae; phylum Streptophyta; class Magnoliopsida; order Poales; family Poaceae; genus Bonia; species Bonia amplexicaulis. Next base: position 23,828,287 of record CM070741.1, on the reverse strand, counting down.
CTCCGTCTTAAAAAGACCATTCGTTTGAAAGTTAGTTATCGTAGATGTTGTGGCTACCTCGGCCATACACCTCACACCACTGGCTGTAGGGCTGGTCTTCGTGCTCCGCACGGGTCCTGTCATCATGGCCCCGGCCGTGCCCCCGCCCCCGGCCTCGGCGAGCCCGGCCGCGGCGGCGGCACCTTGTCTTGAGCCGCCCTCAATGTTGAAGACGTAGCGGGCTCTCTGGGACTTGTGTTGGCCGTGCTTGGGCTTGTCGCTCGACGAGTCCTTATGTTGGGCGTCATTGCGCTCGGGAGCGTCCTTCGATGAGTCTTGCTTGCGCTTGCCCTTCGAGGAGCCTTCCTTCGGCGAGTCTCCGTTCTTCATCAAGTCCTCCGCCCGATTGGTGTCGGGGTCGTCGCCTTGGCGCTATCACGCGTCTTCCTCTGCCCTGGCATATCTTCCATTTTATCGAAGAGCTTCGCCACTGTCTTGATTGGCTTTCGAGCATTGTATTCGGCCGGCGGCCCCGGGCAGAGTCCTTGTATCGCTGCGTTGATGATGGTTGTCTCGTTGACATTCTTGATCTGGCAGCGGACCTTCGCGAAGCGTTTGAAGTACTCCCGGAGCTTCTCTGAGGGTTTTTGCTTGACAGCGAAGAGTTGATCCGCGTTGACGCTCTCGACGTAGTTCCCTTAGAAATTATTGTAAAGACGGTCGCGGATCTTTTCCCATGCATAGATAGCGTTCGGCTCTATGGTAAAGAACCAATAGAGCGCCACCCCCTGTAGCGCGAGGGGGAGCCCCTTCGCTTTGGTGGAGTCGTCTTCGCCTGCAGCTTCGATGGCGGTCTTATACACGCGCACGAACTCCCGAGGGTCCGAGTCGCCTTTGTACGCTTCGATGGCACTGGGGAACTTGAAGTCCTCCGGCCATGCCGATTGCTATAGGCCCGTGGAGAGGGGGGGACTCCAGATCCATGCGTCGCAGCGGGACGCATGGACGTAGGGGCCTCGCGGCTGTCCGTCCGCTCCGGCGTGGGCTCCGACGCGGCCATCGGCGGGATCTGCTGGCTCCGAGCCTCTTGCATATCCCGCACGGCTCCGTGGAGGTCCGCTAGCTCCTATTGGAGTGTGCCGACGACCGTCAGTAAAGCGCTCTCCACCGTCACCGTGGTTGGGGTCATCGGCGCGCCCGGTTGCATCGTCGGGGCCGCAACAACCACGGCCTGCACTCCTGAGTTGCCCGGCGCGCCGGCGCGGTGGACTTCGGAGTTGGTGACAACGCCGACGTTGTCGCCGAAGCTGCTCGCTGCTCACGCACCGGACGTAGGGACGGTGGCGTCGACGAGGCCGACGTTACCGCCGGAGCCGCTCGCTGCTCCCGCACCGGACGTAGGGACGGTGGCGACGACGAGGCCGACGTTACCGTCGGAGCCGCTCGCTGCTCCCGCACCGGACGTAGGGACGATGGCCGTGCCAACATGGGCATCGGCGTTACCGCTCCCGACAACCCGGTCGGTGCCGACCGTTGTGCCAGCGGTGGGGTCGATCGCCGCGCCGTGAGCGTCATCGTTCGTAGCTGTGACCTCGGTGTCAGCGATTGCACTCGCGATCGCCAACGCCAAAGCCCTGGTGTTGACGCGTATCTCTATCGTGTCCCTCTTCTTCTTCTCTGCCACCGATGATGAAGTTTTCTTCGGTGCCATCCTTCTTCAGATCTTGAGGCTTGCTCTTGTCGTCTCTACGAACAACACCAACTGTTGTGGCTACAGACCAAAGAGAGAGAGTATGGTAGTGGAGAGTTAGATGAGCAATGCCTTAGGGTTTCCCCATGGCCTGGATGACATTGGTTTATAGTCGGTGTCTTTAGACCAGGTCAGTGTGTTTGTTTTACACCATGTTGTGTGTTGTGCTCTTATCTTGAGCCAACTTTTAGTTTGCTCTTCTGTAGAGGAAAAATAATAATAAACATCAGAAATTCAAAAGACAAAAAATACTATGCAACACTTGATCGAAAATGTTTGCGAAATCAATCAATTTTCTTCACAGTTTTTCGTGTGTTGGTAACGTCTCCGACGAAGAAGAGGCCTCTGCATCTCCAGTTCGACTCCTGCTCCCACAATGAATTATAATTAGGGATGCAAACGGATCGAATACAGACGGATAATATCTTTACCATATTTATTTTTATATTTTTTCTCGGATGCGGATACGAATACGGATACCGCGGATACGAATACAAATACGAATAATATAGAATACAAATATGGAGCGAATACGAATCGAAATGAATACGATCACGAATATTTATCGGAACATGAAAACCCCTTAAACTATATATCTAAAATCAATGAAAATATATAAATAGTTTATCTTGTCAAAATATTAATGAAATCTAAACCCATTGTACATATTTTAAATCTTCAAATGGCAGTTAATTTTTTCTAAAGTCCTAAATAATTCTTAATGGATTCCTACTATTTACATGTGACTAATAGATTAATTAAGAATTTAAATTTGCATCAGAATGATTTAAATGGCAGCACATCAATTTAATCGGTACAAATTTTAATCTACATAGAATACTAAATTTATTTTTAATAAACATAAATATTTGCTTGTGGTGTTTGTAATTTAATATGACTAGGGAACCAAATGCCTAATAGTAATGGAGGCTTATGGCTTGGTTGGGCTAGTGGGCTGGTGGCAGGGGAGATGAGGGAGGCTCGCTTGGGCTAGGCAATGTTGGGTTGAAATTCCGGATATCTGATTCCGTATTATCCGGATAATCCGTATTCGTATTCGTATTCACCGGATATCAGGCATACTGTATTCGTATTCATTTCGAGAAAAAAAGTCCGCATTGGTTTCTGATCCGAGAATTATCCGAAGAAAATCCGATCCGACACAATCCATATTCGTTTTCATCCTGATCGGTTGAAAATTATCCGATATGTTTTCACCCCTAATTATAATGGCCTCACGCCAAGAGGTGGCTTGTGAATACCCACAAGGTTAAAGTGTCTAAGCATCCAACTTTTACGTAGAAGACCTTGGATGAACCTGTTACTATTATGGGGGCGTTTGGTTCAAGGGATGGAACCATCCCATCCCAGATGAGGCATCATCCCTGCGTTTGGTTCATGGGACAGAATCATCTCAGATGGGATCAGATGGTTCCACTTTAGTTCAAAAGTAAGGAATATTCCACAAAATCGATCGAACCACGCCGTCCTGGACGGGACAGTTCCATCCCACTTGGTCCCTTGAACCAAACGGCCCCTAAGTCTCAAAGTCAGTGCTGAGCTTATTTACCTTCTCCACAGAAGATTTTAGATATTGCAATGGAAACATGATTTTTGTCAATGCTGGTAGTATGAAGTTAGTATGAAGTAGACTGTTAAGGATCTCCATGCATCGACAGCGAAGTGATGGTGCTACGATGGATATTGTCCTACTTTGCAATGTTGTTGAACTACGTCGCCTAACAACTTACATCCATGGAGCCTCCTTTTCTAGGGACTACTCCCACCTCGATCTCATCACCGTCACACTCATCTATGCCTTCACCGTCCTCGGCACCAAGGGCTCATCCCGCCTCAACTACGTCCTCTCCATCGTCCACTGATGACCCATAAGTGTACAAGATTGGTATAGCACTTTCCTTCTAAGTATTCTAAGATTTATTGAATCTAAAAAGGAGCAAAGGGAACCTAGTTTCTCTTTTTAATGCAACTGTATCTGTCACTAGTAATAATTACATTAAATAAAGTAAAGGATAATTATAATCATGATGGTAAAATAAATGACTAAAATAACTAAAAGCAAATAAAGGACTTACAATAATTAAGGATTAGGCATTAGAGGTTTCGATTCATGATAGATTGGTAGATAGCAACTTATATCCTAAGTTATTAGGATCACTTCCCTTCTCATGGTTTCATAACCGAGTTACCTTTTTGTTGCTATTCATTTGCTTGTGGGATTCTAGGCTTTGCTATCCACCTCCCAACCTGGCTGTGCCAACAACATTTCAGCATTAAGGTTAATAAACTAGATCGACTTATTAGGTTTTGTGATAACTCGTGCTCCTCGGCTTATAGCAACTCCTCTTTGATATTTGCATCTGTCACGCTACAGGTCAACTGTAACACCTCATGAACCACATTACCCAGGATGCTACTAAACAACACTTACAACCCGCTGGATTACAAGAAAATCCGGCAACACCTCCCCGAAACAAAAGGCTACGTGGAAGCATGAAAATACATCAATTAATAGGGGGTAGTAAAACAGCATAAGAACATAAAACTGTGCAACAACATCCATTAGCAACCTAACTTTGAATGTTCAACCCCACTAATGCCAACCATGATCTAGCATCATTAAGATATAGTGCTCAACGACTGAGAGAAATGAGAGACCATGTGGAGGTCATCCCATTATGAGTGATGAGTAATTGACATCTGTTTCCAAAAGTCGAGTTTGAGTCGGTTTGTCCGGACCCAGACGTTGCATGGTGCAACGGGCTCGGTCGGATTTTGGTCAAACTTAGTCGTATGAGTTAGGATGTATATTCTATTGATGCGACATGTTTGATCTTGTTAATGCTATTTGCGCGTTCATCGAGCGGTGCTATGTGACGTGTTTTCTTGTTTGTGTGTCTGCAGGACAGCGAGGCGGAGTCGTGGCGAGACACGGTGGACCGGACTAGGCGCAGGTGGCGCTGAGGTCAGAACGGTCATGAGGTGTCGAAGACGACGTGGACTCGACGTGTTGTGAGGCGTGCAAGGCAAGGAGCGCGGAAGCTTCCCGGAAGGTGCAGGAGGGGCGAATCGGTAATTTCGCAAGGCTGCACAAGGCGGAGGCGGCTCCGTTAGGGTTTAGCCGGCGTAACGGGTTGGAGACCCGTTAGCCAAGGGCTATAAATAGGTGTTGGGGGCTGCATACTCCTTTGAGGATCACAAGTGTTTTAGTGCTCTTCTCTTGTGTGTGTTCCTCCCAAGAACATGTGAGGTTCTTGGTGTTTTGAGATTGAGAGAGAGGATGGATTGAGAGTGTGTTAGAAAGATGAGCTGAAAACAACCCTTGTGTAATCGCGTATGTCTCGGTATCAATCTATGAGAGATGCTTTGTTCTTGTTCGTGTTGTTCTCTATTTAGTTCTCTGTGTGATTTTTGTGTTGTGTATGTTCCTATTCCGAAGACTTCTCTCTGCTAATGTGGTCTCTCTTCTGATCTTGGTTCAATTTCCAAGTAATCTCTGTGCCATTTGTTTTCAGCAGTTTCGTCTCTCAGATTTTCAACTGAGGTGTTCTTTTGATTGTGCTCACTACCAGTCGAACTGAAGGTGGAATCTTGTTTGTTTTGTCGCTGAGAAGGAGAGCATCCACTGTATCTTTTCTCTGTTCTTTAGCTGGTAGTCCTGCTGTTTTCAGACTCCGTTCTCTGCAAAACAACTCAGGACAGCACTTGGTTGTTGTTTTTTTTTTGGCTTTCATGCTCAATCTTTAGTTTCGTTTTTTGGAGCCGAACAACTATTCTCATCCTCGGTTTTGTGCTTTCCTGCCGTCTGCCTTCAGTTGCTCTTTCCTCTATTGTTTCTATTTCTTGAGCAGTCCCGAACCGAGTTGCTGTTTGATTCTTGTTTGCATCTCTTCCCTGATATTTCCTGTTTTCATTCGCCTTCTGTTCATATCTTCCCGTCAGGCTGCTTTTCTTTTGATCTGTTTCTCCTTTCAGTGTGTGTCTCCACTTTGGTGTTTGTATTCCTTTTGGGACAGTTGTGCAGTATCTGGTCTGCACTGTTGACAGTCAAGAAACCTACAGCTTGATGTCTTACTGGTTTGGGTAAAGTTTTGTTGGTCAGTTTACTGTTCCAGTTCTGAACAGCTTCCTTTCAGTTTCTGCTTTTATTTTTCCCTGTTGTGACCACTGATTTGCAGTCTCTGTTGGTCGGCAGTTTTTGAAGTTTCTCATGTCTTCCATCCAGCTTTGAGCTCTTAGTTTTATCTACATAAACTGCATTTTACTGCTCCAACCGAAAACAGGATCTATTCCTAGTCAGACCGAGGTTCAATTTGCTGTTACTGCTAAACCATTGTCTTGATCCTTCTCTATTTCAGTTTTCTTTTATTTCTTTAGCAGTTCTTTGGCCATTTTGCATGCAGATCAAACGGCATCTTTTTCAGCTGAAATTTTTACTGACTACTCTCTGATTTATGCTGATTTTTTTAGTATAGCATGCGTTCCAGTTTTCAGCAGAATTAATTTTCTGTGAGTTGCCTCGTACTGCAGTTATATTAGTGTACGAATTCTCGGGGGCGATCCTAAAAGAGAACGACATTCACCCCCCCGCTGTCGCCATTTCGGTCCTACAATTGGTATCAGAGCCGGTTAGCTCTTCTTGATAGATCTTTAACCGGTCTCAAGAGCCATGGCGACGGACAAGTACTCGACCAAGCCCCGATCTTTGATGGGATGGATTTTCCATTCGGAAGAGCGGGATGGAGACCTACATCCGAGCTCGAGGCTACGCATCTGGCGAAAGGTCAATGTCGGTTGTTGTTCCGCCGATGAGAACATCAATGCGGGAATATGGGCGATGTTGAGGCAAGCGCAAAGGCGAGGAACATCATCATTCGAGGATTGAGCGAGCGAATTTGATCGCATCTCTCACCGGCGTCGGCCTTCGATATTTGGGTGACCCTCAATGCTTACCATGAGGGCACCACCCAAATAAAGGCGGTGCGACAAGACCGATTCAGCGAATCTGACAAATTTGAGATGCTTGCTGGTGAGTCCCTAGGCGAGTGCTTTTCTCGCTTTCATAAGATTACGAGCAACCTCAGAGCCGTCGGTCTCACATACTCCGACTCGGATAACGCCGGCAGATTCTTTCCGCTCGATCTTAGGGTTTGGGAAATGAAGGTGACCACCATCAAGGACACCACGGACCTCTCGACCACGACTCTTGATGCGCTTTACTCGCCTCAAGACTCACGAGATTGACATAGTCTCTCGTCGGTCGAAGTCTCGATCGATGGCTTTAGTCACCGATCCCACCGCCGCTCGGTTCTTCTGCGACTCTCTTGGCGGGTTCTCCTATCGCTCTCGTGATGTAGCGATGATCGGTTAGAGCGGTTAGAGGATGAACAAGCGGCCCTTCTTGCTCGTAAGTTCTCCCATGCTTACAAGAGGAGGAGGGACGGAAAGAAAGAGGACCAATGATTTGCTTTGAGTGTGATGGCCCCAACCACATTCGAGCAAGCTGTCCCAAGTTGGGGAAAGGCAAAGTCGACTACGGCGGTTCCGGCAAGAACGACTACTCCGACAAGAACCGCAACAAGAAGGCCCCAACTCCGACGCAAGGCAAGAAGCCGTTCGCGACTTTGGGAAGGCCAAGCTCTTCCACCACTGCGTCCTCGCCGCCTTGACGACCTTGACCTCGGCGAGGTGGAGGGATGGAGCGGCGACGGCGGGACGGGTGATCAAGAACCCAAGAGCGGCGACGACTTCTCCGGCATGTGCTTCATGGCCCTCGAGGCGAGATCGGCGGCGATCTCTATTCCGACTCGACGTGGTATGTCCCTCCTATGACCAACCGAATGCGCTTTTCTTAAGCTAGGAGGTTTTCATGCTAGATCTAGAGCTAGATGTAGTGAGTTGGAGAAGGAAGTAGATCGTTTGTCACGGAGCTTTCTTTACTTATATCTGCTCCCTCCGTGACGATTGTGATACATGCTTGCTTTCTTGGGAGATATGGAGAAGTTAAGGACTTCTCATGATAGTGTGACCTCTGAGCTTGATTTGCTTAAGGTGGAGAATATTAGTCTTCTTCTTTGAGATTGAGATGAGTAGGGTGGTTCTGTTTCCTCTACTACTATTGAGACTATTTCTTGCACCTCATGTGAGGATAAGGATAATGCTTTTAGAGGTCTTTACACTATGCTTCTCGATCTGCCCGAGACTTGTGAAAGTTGTAATAACTTAAAGATGAATCTAAAGCAGGCGATCATAAAATTCTTGAGTTACAAGCCTTTTTACTTGAGCCTATTGCTTCATGTGTGAATTGTCCTAAATCGATCTTGAGCTTGAATCATTAGCAAGCAGTTTCAAGAAATGATTGATCATGATAAGAAGTTGGCTCAGTTTGCTTCTAAGGACCCTGTTAGCTCACCATGCATTAGTTGTAACAAACTAAAATCTAACTTGATTGCATTGGATGAGAAATGTGTAAAGCTAACTAAGGACCTACTAGAGAAGCCACCTTGTGCTTGTAATGTGGTTGTGGAGAAGGGGGAGAAGCCCCCGGGTAAGGTAGAGACGCCTAGCGATGCGAACCAACACGCTAGCGATGGGGATGTCCCTTCTCGTCGGTACCGTGCGTGCACAAGCCGATCTTCCCTCTGCTGTTGGTCGTTCTCCTGCTCCCTTACCTTCTGCTTTTTCCCTCCTCCTTGCTCCTCTTGCACGTCTCTCTTCGGGAGTGTCGGTACCTTATGAACACTCTCGAGAAATTTGTAGGAGGCAAGAAGGATCTCAATCTTATTCTAGACCAATCAAAGATTTGCAAGTTCAAGCAGGTCTAGGATATGATTTCGTGAGGATGTGAGGAAGCATCCACCAGTAGTGCTCGGACCGTAGCCTCGGGTGTGATTGAGGTCAAGCCCAAGAACAAGAAATTTCAATTTAAATCAGCGGGCTTTGTCCAAGGATTTCGACAAGACAGGTGATTTCACCGCATCTTGACCTCTCGGGCGAAGCCATCTCATGCTACTTGACCCCTCGGGCGGTATCATTGCACCTTCCGTCGAAGGATGGGCATTGTTGACCATTGCTTCAAGCGCCAAGATCGCGCGTGAGACCGTGTTGCGCTCTTAGGCGTATTCGTGGTCGCCCGGACCTTGAGTGCACCTAAGACCAACACGAGGTCTAAACTTACTCTTGTTGGTAGCTTTGGGCAACATCGAGGACTTGGTTCTTCGAGTTTTCATTTTCGTTCTCATGCTCCCTCTGGTCATGACTTCGCCGTCACGAGGGTAGATCTCGTTTCCATCGAGATAGCTACCCGCGGCGTGATCGATGTCTTCCGGTGCTCGACTCGCTCTCCCGTAGCGGTCGGACCCGGCAATAACCGTGTGCGCTCATAGACCTTCGCTTCTTTGAGCGACGGAGAGCGTAGGGTAGTTAGAGGTCAGTCGTGTGTGACTACTTCTTCTGCTCGACGTGTGACTCAGCATTGGGTTCCAAAATCTATCTTGATTTATCCCAGTACTAAGACTTTGCTCTCTTGTTGACTCAGGTTCCTCGGGCAGGGAAGGGAAAGGTTTGGCTCGTAGACTCCGGGTGTTCACGACACATGACCGGAGATTCACGTTGGTTTTCTTCCCTAGCCCGAGCTTCAGGTGATGAGACTATCACCTTTGGAGACTCTTCGTGCGGACGTCATTGCCAAAGGTACCGTCTTGCGTTAATGACTCATTGTTTTAAAAGATGTTGCCTTGGTGAGTAAGTCGCATTACAATCGCTTTCGGTTTCTCACCTTCTGATGATGGTTTCGAGGTAAGTTTTAAGAAAATGCCTGCAAAATTGTTGACTCTTGGTGAGTCCGGTTTATGGATTTCTCGTTATGAGAGGATCTTTCGTGCTGATTTTATTGAGTCTTCTGGTGATCCTCTCCGGTGTTTGCTTGCTTCTGAGTCCCGCGACCTTTCCTTCTGGCATAGGAGACTTGGTCATATTGGATTTGACCATTTGACTCGAGTTAGTGGCCACGATCTCATTCGTGGTCTGCCGAAACTCAAGATGGTCAAAGATCTTGTTTGCGCTCCATGCCGGCACGGCAAGATGGTTGCCGCTTCTCATCCTCCGGTCACAGTTACTATGACCGATGCACCGGACTCCATATGGATACGATCGGACCAACTCGAGTGCGGTCTGCGGGAGGAAGTGGTATGTTCTTGTCGTAGTCGATGACTTCTCGAGGTATTCTTGGGTGTTTTTCTTGGCCTCGAAGGATGAGACGTTCTCACATTTTCGAGGTCTTTTCAAGAGGCTTTCGTTGAGCTTCCGGTGCCTTACGAGCGATCCGCGATGACAATGGCACGGAGTTCAAGAATTCCTACTTTGAGAGTTTCTGTGGTGAGACAGGTGTAGAGCACCAGTTCTCTTCTCCATACATCCCTCAGCAGAATGGCGTTGTGGAGAGAAAGAACCGTACCTTGGTCGAGATGTCCGGGGCGATGCTTGATGAGTACTCTACACCGCGGAAGTTTTGGGCTGAGGCTATAGCCACCGCGTGCCATGTTTCGAACAGAGTTTTTCTTCGGGCACACTTGCACCGCACTTCTTATGAGTTGAGATACGGGCGAAAGCCCAGTGTTTCTCATTTTCGTGTGTTTGGTTGCAAGTGTTTTATTCTGAAGTCCGGGAACCTAGATAAGTTCGAGTCACGTTCTTGTGATGGACTTTTTCTTGGCTACTCAACTTCTTCGCGGGCCTATAGGGTGCAGGCTGAGTCTAGTAAAATGGTAGAAACACGTGAGGTAACTTTCGATGAGGCGGTCAGGGACTAGGCCCGATATCTCGAGTTCACTAGAGCGATCCGAGACCATCTTTGTGGATGATGAGGATGATGGAGATGAGGGTGTCTACCGATCCAGTCCCTTCTCCACCCCTTGAGGTGCCTTCTTCCACCGCACCTCGAGGCGATCAGCCCTTACCTTCTGCTTCTTCTGGAGCTAGTGGCTCTGTTCCTACCCCGTCAGGTAACGAGGTAGAGGCCACTTCTTCATCTCATCCAGGACCTCCAAGACAAATCCAAAAATCTCATCCTTCTGAGCAGATGATTGGAGATCTATTTGAGCGAGTCACACGTTCCAAGTCCAGGCGTGTCACTTTTCTCGCTCCACTCGCCTTCGTAGCTTCCTTTGAGCCCAAGGACGTTTGTCATGCTTTATCGGCGAGTCTTGGGTCAACGCCATGCATGAGGAGCTAGAGAGTTTCGAGAGAAACAAGGTCCGGGCGCTTGTTGAGCCCCTCGAGATCAAAATATCATTGGAACCAAATGGGTGTTCAAGAACAAGCAAAGTGAGGATGGGGTAGTCATTGAAATAAGGCTAGGCTGGTTGCAGTGGGTACTCCTGGTTGAGGGTCTGGATTTGAGGAGACCTTTGCCCTGTAGCTCGTCTTGAGGCCATTAGAATTACGCTGCCTTTGCGACTTCTAAGGGTTTCAAGCTTTACCGGATGGACGTCAAGAGTGCCTTTCTCAATGGCTTCATTGAGGAAGAAGTCTATGTCGACGACCTCCGTGTTTCGAGAACCCCAAATACCCTAGTCATGTCTTCAAGCTTTCCAAAGCATTGTATGGACTTAAGCAAGCCCCTAGAGCTTGGTATGAGAGGCTTAAGTCCTATCTATTGAGACATGATTTTGAGATGGGTAAAGTTGACAAGACCTTGTTCATTCGTCGGCTTAGCAATGACCTTCCTTCGCCCAAATTTATGTCGATGACATTATCTTTGGCGGCTCTTCTCATGCTCTTGTTTCACGCTTCTCGGATGTCATGAGCACCGAGTTTGAGATGAGCATGATGGGTGAGTTGACTTTCTTCCTTGGCTTCCAAATCAAGCGAGACTCGGGAGGGTACCTTCTTGCATCAAGGCAAGTACACCGTGATCTCTGAGACGTTTCGACATGAGTGATGGAAAGCGGTGTCGACTCAGATGGCTTCTACTACCACACTTGACCCAGATGAGGACTCGAGCAGTTGATCAAAAAGAGTTCAGAAGTATGATTGGTTCTCTCTTGTACCTCACTGCCTCGAGACCGGACATACACTTTTCTGTGTGTCTTTGTGCCCTGCCAGCTTCTCCTCGCGTATCTCACCGCCAGCGATGAAACGCATCTTCGGTACCTTGAGCTACCATTGACTATGGTATCTGGTACTCTTCCTCATCCTGTCTATCCCTTAGAGCCTATTCGGATGCAGACTTTGCCGGCTGTAGGATAGATAGGAAGAGCACTTCGGGCACCTGCTAGTTTATTGGCACTTCTCTCGTTTCTTGGTCTTCGAGGAAGGAGTCCGGTGTTGCACAGTCCACCGCAGAGGCCGAGTACGTTGCTGCAGCCCGATTCTTTGTAGCCAAGTGCTGGATGGTCTCGACTCTGCGGGACTTTGGGTTGCTATCGATCGTGTTCGCTCTTTTGCGATAACACGTTTGCGATTAGCATTGCTAAGAACCCAGGCAGCACTCTCGGACCAAGCACATCGATATCAGATATCATTTTCTTCGAGACCATGTAGAGAAGGGTGACATCGTGCTCCAATTTGTGGAGAGTGACCACCAGTTGGCTGATATCTTCACCAAGCCTTTGGATAGCACGAGGTTTTCAGCTCTGCGGGGAGAGCTTGGAGTGGTTTGTCCTTATGGACTGTTGTGAGGGGGAGCTTTAGGCTTTATTGCTTTATCATATTTATTATGCTTCTGTTTCCTTACTATTGCATCGCATCTGCGGGTGCATTGGGTTTAGTCCTTCCAGCATAGGTTAGAGTGTGTCTCTTGCTGAGTGCTTAGACTTCTTGCTCTTATCTTGTGCTTTCGGGATAGTGTTTCTTATCTCACTAGGTTGAGCTCACTCACTTCTTCTAGGTTCTAGCGAGGTTGGGCCACCCTCGGGTGGCAGTGCGTGTTTGCTCTCTAGTGTGTGTTTTACTCGACAGTTGTTGTCCTGGAGTCATATGGGGTAGATGAGAGTCAGTCTGAGCCATTAGAATTCTCTATCTTATCTATGCTTTAAGGACTACTGCTTTCTTGATTCATTTGCCGCTCTTGATTTTATTACTTTGGTTGTGGGGAGTTCATTTGGGAACTTCTAGATTTTAATGAGGACATAACTCAACTTGAACTGAAAGTTGCATCAATTGTTAAAAGGGAGCTGGATGTTCTTCTTTTGTATTTGTAACATAACTTAATGGAGCCTTGATTATTATCCTTTCATGACATGTTTTCATTATATTACATCTTGCCATGAATTATGCTCTATTGCTAGTTTGATCATGACTTTATATGTGTAGTCAAGTCTTTGCCATGATAGGTTCATTAAAATGCTAAATTTGACCTAATTCATGTCATGTTCATATTTGAGACTAGTCGACTTTGTGTTATCTTTTATGATTCTTGCCATGTCAAATAGGTCGAGTTGAGTCTTGAATCATTGTTGAGCGATAGATTGAGCTATTTTAGTTTCTTGATGACACATAAGTTAGTATAATCATCAAAAGTAAAAAGATCTCTTTTGTGCGAAAAAACTGATCTCACCAATTTCTTCTCATGAGACGGCTTGCCATTGCACAAGGCATGAACTCAGGGGAGTTTTGGATGACCAAGATCATTTCCTTAAGCTTCTCGCTTGGAATGGTCGCATAAGGCTTGAGGTCTAGCACATGACTGAATAAAAAAAAAGATGGTTGAAAACAACCATGTGATCTCTAAAGAAAAATGTCATTTGTGCTCAATTGCAAAAATTTCAAAGTACTTAAACAAATGTATCATTCTTGAACTAGTAGCACTCTAGTTGACTCAACACTAGCTTCTCGGTTCCATTTAGCTTATTGACATGGCACGCATCATTTATGGATACCTTTAGCTAGACTAAAATCATATTTGACTTGACTTGCTAAGCACTTCAATTAAAATTCAGATTATACCTTATGTAGCTTAGCTTCACTTTACATACTTAGTCATGATCTTTGTAGCATACTTGTATGTTATGGCTTGATATAATACATTACGGTCATTTTGGATAATTCTCATGGCTCTACATACTTAAAAATGATCAAATCAGCCATTTCATCTATTTTCATGACTTTTTCTCCTTCTTGCATTATTGATGGGTTTATTGCCAAAAGGGGGAGAATAGTGGTAGAAAAAGCCACTTCGGGAGCTTTGAGGAAAAATTGTTCTTTCTTTTGCTCCTTCATCAACATGGTCATTAGCTTCACTCTTTACTTATGGACCATGTTAGACTCTTCAAACTCAACTTGTGCTTTTTCGGTGTTTGTCAATATACTCATCAAGGGAGATTGAGAGACCATGTGGAGGTCATCCCATTATGAGTGATGAGTAATTGACATCTGCTTCCAAAAGTCGAGTTTGAGTCGGTTTGTCCGGACCCGGGCGTTGCATGGTGCAACGGACTCGGTCGGATTTTGGTCAAACTTAGTCGTATGGGTTAGGATGTATATTCTATTGATGCGACATGTTTGATCTTGTTAATGCTATTTGCGCGTTCATCGAGCGGTGCTATGTGACGTGTTTTCTTGTTTGTGTGTCTGCAGGACGGGCGAGTCGTGGCGAGACACGGTGGACCGGACTAGGCGCGGTGGCGAGGTCGAACGGTCATGAGGTGTCGAAGGCGACGTGGACTCGGCGTGTTGCGGGCGTGCGAGGCAAGGAGCGGAAGCTTCCGGAAGGTGCGGGAGGGGCGAATCGGTAATTTCGCAAGGCTGCACAAGCGGGAGACGGCTCCGTTAGGGTTTAGCCGGCGTAACGGGTTGGAGACCCGTTAGCCAAGGGCTATAAATAGGTGTTGGGGGCTGCATACTCCTTTGAGGATCACAAGTGTTTTAGTGCTCTTCTCTTGTGTGTGTTCCTCCCAAGAACATGTGAGGTTCTTGGTGTTTTTGAGGATTGAGAGAGAGAGGATGGATTGAGAGTGTGTTAGAAAGATGAGCTGAAAACAACCCTTGTGTAATCGCGTATGTCTCGGTATCAATCTATGAGAGATGCTTTGTTCTTGTTCGTGTTGTTCTCTATTTAGTTCTCTGTGTGATTTTTGTGTTGTGTATGTTCCTATTCCGAAGACTTCTCTCTGCTAATGTGGTCTCTCTTCTGATCTTGGTTCAATTTCCAAGTAATCTCTGTGCCATTTGTTTTCAGCAGTTTCGTCTCTCAGATTTTCAACTGAGGTGTTCTTTTGATTGTGCTCACTACCAGTCGAACTGAAGGTGGAATCTTGTTTGTTTTGTCGCTGAGAAGGAGAGCATCCACTGTATCTTTTCTCTGTTCTTTAGCTGGTAGTCCTGCTGTTTTTCAGACTCCGTTCTCTGCAAAAACAACTCAGGACAGCACTTGGTTGTTGTTTTTTTTTTTTGGCTTTCATGCTCAATCTTTAGTTTCGTTTTTTGGAGCCGAACAACTATTCTCATCCTCGGTTTTGTGCTTTCCTGCCGTCTGCCTTCAGTTGCTCTTTCCTCTATTGTTTCTATTTCTTGAGCAGTCCCGAACCGAGTTGCTGTTTGATTCTTGTTTGCATCTCTTCCCTGATATTTCCTGTTTTCATTCGCCTTCTGTTCATATCTTCCCGTCAGGCTGCTTTTCTTTTGATCTGTTTCTCCTTTCAGTGTGTGTCTCCACTTTGGTGTTTGTATTCCTTTTGGGACAGTTGTGCAGTATCTGGTCTGCACTGTTGACAGTCAAGAAACCTACAGCTTGATGTCTTACTGGTTTGGGTAAAGTTTTGTTGGTCAGTTTACTGTTCCAGTTCTGAACAGCTTCCTTTCAGTTTCTGCTTTTATTTTTCCTGTTGTGACCACTGATTTGCAGTCTCTGTTGGTCGGCAGTTTTTGAAGTTTCTCATGTCTTCCATCCAGCTTTGAGCTCTTAGTTTTATCTACATAAACTGCATTTTACTGCTCCAACCGAAAACAGGATCTATTCCTAGTCAGACCGAGGTTCAATTTGCTGTTACTGCTAAACCATTGTCTTGATCCCTTCTCTATTTCAGTTTTCTTTTATTTCTTTAGCAGTTCTTTGGCCATTTTGCATGCAGATCAAACGACATCTTTTTCAGCTGAAATTTTTACTGACTACTCTCTGATTTATGCTGATTTTTTTAGTATAGCATGCGTTCCAGTTTTCAGCAGAATTAATTTTCTGTGAGTTGCCTCGTCTTCGCAGTTATATTAGTGTCTGCGAATTCTCGGGCGATCCTAAAAGAGAACGACATTCACCCCCCCTCTGTCGCCATTTCGGTCCTACAAGAAAGAAACACTTTAAGAATTAAATCCTCTAACTTATTACAGCAAAACTTATGAAGACTTATGTAATGGTGTCATGCTGCTCTACCCTTTCCAAATATGCTCAAAAATCACCTGTGAGAGGGAATACTGGGGTGAGATGAAATCTTAGCAAGCAAATTGTTTAACAAATTAATTAAACTGTGGATGATTAAAAATCAAATTAATGACATTAATAATTAATTCTTGACACCCACAGTATAGCCTCGTTCAATATCCAAAACCACAATTACTACCAACAACAACCACAAGAAAAATACCCCATGCCACAAGTGACTCTCACGAGACCCTTCCTCTACTCACACCAACGGCTACCACCAGATATTACCTCATGCCACAAGTGACTCATGAGCCAATACCTCTTAAAACCTCATGATAAGGTTTATCCTCATGAAATGCATATGTATGCAAATGATCCACTAAACTGTTATCTAGCAACGTAAGAGTGTGCATCGTACTACAGCAATGTACGATGTTGTACCGGTATGGTCGCAGGTAGGTGCGACGACATAGCTTTAATGCAAATGACATGCTTGACATGCATGATATGGCCACGATTGATTCATTAGGAAAATAACCACATGGACAACAATATGTAAAATAAGACATATACTTCAGCAGGACATCTTTATTTAAAGGTGGATTAATTACCAAATATCAACAATTATGGTGAAGGCAGTTAAATTAATAAGTTCAACTGTAGCAACAACCGCTACGTTTACTTGCCGCTACCGAAGGGGCGAAGGGTCAAGCATGGTCAGGAGCGAAGCCACCTGTTCACAAGTCACAACTCAGCACATAATCTCAATATAACATTCAAAACTAGAAGGTAAAGCGCCACTACGTCCAAAACCCACCAACTCTCTCTCAAATTACCGTTCCGACGTTCAGCTCACTACAGTAGTGCTGCCTATCTTTTTTGTATCTTTTTATCCACTAAACAGACTGACGAGGATAGAATAATCCTCAAATTATGACACCATTATATCTCTTGAATATATCCCTTATCGATAAGAGGTAAATATGGCAGGATGGTCGTAAGCTCTTCTATGACCATATAGTTGTAAGCTCTTCTACGACCACATAGTCGTAAGACTTACTATGGCTATCCTTTGGTCATAAGTCCTTCTACCACCACGTAGTCGTAAGTCCTACTGCGACTACTCATGTGGTCGTAAGTCCTTCTAAGACCACGCAGTCGTAAGTCTTACTGTAACCATTCTTTGGTCGTGGGAATTCCCATGACAAATTTATCTCCAACCAACCTATCTACAATGATGAATTACATTGTCGGTTCATCTGATAATGTGGTTAAAACATACATTTATCTACTAACCGCACATGATCTCTTTCTGACAACAACCGCTACACGGTGAACGGCCTTTTACGTCTCTCTAACAGTAACTTCTATCAGGCAATTATCATCTGAATTGTTGAGGCATCTTCTGGCGCGGGACAATGACCGTTGCTTCACTGGCTACATAAAGGTTAACGTCAAAGAGAGAAGGGGAGAGAGGGCTACCCATTCGCATGATTCTCTGTTGTAATTCTTTTTCTAGTGATTAACAATTGCACAAGATATATGGTTATTATACTCTTAGGAGAAGGCCCGAACTTGGATAAAGATTCCTATGTCTTTACTCTGCATGTACATACTCTAGGTCTATTTAGAGAATCCCCGAATCTAAACAAATTATATGTAAGATCGATATTAAAACATCGGCAGTTGGCCCCGTGTTGATTTTTCTGAGACCTTCGTTGAAGACTCTGGTAATTGCCTTGTCATCAGATCCTCCCTTCTTTCTTGCTGATGTCCTCATGGAAGATGAATGGAACAAGGAGAACTAGTTCGACTTGGCCGACTATGCGAGTATCAACATGGAGGCCTGCTACGACTACGAGCAGACCATGCTTGCTTCTGACAGTGAATGTCTCCCTAGAGATTCATCCGGTGATCTTGGAGACGACGCTACTGGAATGGTTAATGAGGGATCAAAGTCCCCCACAGCAGTACGCCCAATGAAGGAGTCATCTCCCCCAAGCAGCAAGGGTCAACTTGACCATGATGAGGACTTACAACGCGATGATGGGTCTATTCCCAAGCGTTCAAGTCCCACGGCGTCACCCTGTGCAGTTTTGGAGAGCCCCAGACTCTGACCGATCAGGGAGCACATTGCCAACTTGTTGTAGTGACTCTCCGGTCGACCCGGCGAAAGCAATGGGCGGGCACACTCCGTGTTTGTCCGCATTCTCATGGGGAATAGACCAAGCTGGGGGCGGTTATAACCTGGACTTTCCCTACCTGGCAGGGTTTACTCTAGGCCGTGAGACAATCTCGCTTGATGATTCTTCAGACGAGGGGGCATCCCTCAGAAGTGGAGATTTTAGACATGAGGTTTTTGCCATGCCCTTATATTCTCATCACCCTCTCGGAGGAAGTCCTGAGGATGCTCCTTGACGATCACACTCTCCCTCCTCTCGTCGGAATGGTGACGAGACCTCCGGTGATGAGCCGGATCAATACTCCAATGAGCGTGGGAGAAATCCTAGAAATACCGCTCTCCTCTAAAGCAGCGCTAGTTTGCATCAGGAGTCGAGGATTTTGAGACTTCTTGACAAATGCGACTTACAACCCAGTGTGCTTCAACGGGTCAATGACTTGCTCGAGAACCCAACTCAAGAGCTTGCTCGAGCGCAGGGCTACGACCGCTTTGCTGAAGACATTGCACGAAGGCATCGCGACATGATGGCCCAACATGAGCAACTTCACCGATGTCGCTCCGAGAGTCGACAAGGTACGACCACATCTAGTTGTTCATGAAACTTGCCTCATAGGAGTCGGTATGGTGACGGGGCATGTCGCACTCCTGATCGCAATACCAGCCGGAGGATCATGCCCTGAATTGCTTCGGATTGGCAAGTCGACGCTCGATTACCACTTTGAGCAAGGAGTCTACAGGAGCAGAGTATCATCCTCGAGTGGACGAGACCTATTACAGGTCTGGTCCGCCCACCGTCGGGCATCGTTGAGTGCATTTGCCTAGTGATGCCAACTACCCATTTCCACAAAGGAGATATCAGGAGATTATTGCCGGATGTTGAGCATTCATGACCGAGCTCCAAGCAGTGCGCTGGCCGCTGTGGTTTCGACCAGTGAGTATGGAGAAACTTGACAGGTCTTAGAATCCCATCGAGTTCCTTCAGATTTACACGATTGCGGTTCGGGCAGTAGGAGGAGGTGAGCACATCATAGCCAACTACCTTTCGACGGTGCTCAAAGGATCTACTCGATCCTGGTTGCTCAACCAACCTTTTGAGTCGATCTACTCGTGGCAGCACCTCTGTGACCTTCTGATGGCCAACTTCTAGGGTACATACAATCACCCTGGGAAGGAGGACGGCCTTCATCGTATGCGCCAAGGCATCGACAAGACCTTATGACAATTAATCTGGCATTTTAGCCATGTTTGAAACTCAATCCTGGAGGTCTCTGACACTTCTGTTATTAGGGGCATTCAGACAAGGGGTGCGCAATCGGAGATTCACAGAGGACATCGCCCTGAACCCTCCAACCACCATCGCCGAGCTCTTCGAGATGGCCGATTGGTATGCAACTGTTGCTGAAGCGGTCGAATGGACCAGGACCATCGACCATGCCGACCGCCATTCCAAGGAGCAAGGTGATGGCGGCAAGAGGAAGGAGAAGGCCAAGAAACCTGGAGACAAGGTCAAGAGCCACAGGCCTCGCGCCATAGGGTCAAAGGAGGTCTTGGCTATGGGTGAGAAGGAGCCATGTAACTCCAAACAATACTCCAACCAGGGCAAAGGCAAGGCACTCGCGAGGAAGGAAAATAAGCCTAGATGGTGCCCTCTTCATAAGAAAGAGGGACACAATCTTCACAATTGCTGAGTTTTCCAGTGGAAAATTGAGGATTACTATTCCGGCTAGGGCCTGCTTCTGACAATTGAGGAGTTGGGACAGTCAAGCGTTTGAAAGCACTTGGACGAGGACATGCCATTCCAGAATCTGAAGCACACTATGGAGCATATATATAAAGGTTCGGCCGCATACGAGTCCAAGCGACAATATAAGGCTATCGAGTGTGAGGTAAACTCTATCGACCTTTCCCTTGTCAATAATTTGCCTAAGTGGTCGGAAGTCACCATCTCTTTCAAGAAGGGTGATTGTCTGATCCCCTCAACTCGACCTAGTCGGTTCTCGATCGTGGTCAAGCCCACCATCAACAATTGTCGAGTGAATCACATGTTGGTTGATGGTGGTAGCTCTTTAAGTATTTTATTTGTTAGTGCCTTGGATGAGATGCAAATTCCTCGTACCAGAATAAAGCTTGTGCGATATTCATTTCATAGAATCGTACTGGATTCTTCGGCCAAGCCCATTGGCCAAGTTTCTCTACCTGTTACGTTTGGTTCTCCAAGCAACTTCAGGATAGAAAAACTCTCCTTTGATGTGGTCGACTTCGACTCGGCATATAATGCCATACTCGGACGACCAACTCTGGCAAGATTTGTGATAGTTGTTTATTATGCATATCAATGTCTCAAGTTACCAGGTCCCAAGGGAGTCATCATAGTCCGCTGTGATGAGAAGATGGCATTGACGTGCAATCGCAAAGTCCCTTGGGATGGTTAGACAGTTACCAACTCAAGAAGTCACCAGGGTGCGGCCTTCGAGCAAGCATTCGAAGCCAAAAGCTGTGCCAAAGCTGAACGAAGAAGTCAAAGATGTCCCTTTGGACCCAGTGGAACCTTCAAAGACAGTTCGCATCGGGGTTACTTCTGACCCTGTATTGGAAGAAGCCCTCGTTGCTTTCCTTCGAGCAAATGCGGGTGTGTTCGTGTGGCAGCCATTCGACATGCCCAGGGTCCCCAGGGAAGTGATCGAGCACAGGCTAGCTCTACGGCTTGATAAGAAGCCAATAAAAAAAGATTACAGAGATTTGCACCGGATCGACGAGGAGCTATCAAGTCGGAATTTGACAAGCTACAAAAAGCAGGCTTCATAAGATAAGTCGATCACTCAAAGTGATTGGTTAATCCTATAATGGTGAAAAAGTCTAATGGTAAGTGGCGGTATGTGTATAGACTATACCGATTTAAATAAAGCTTGTCCTAAAGATGACTTTCCGCTTCCTCGTATTGATCAATTGATAGACTCTACTGCTGGTAGATGGGACTGGATCAGGTAAAGAACCTCCATCTCCATTATCCTCATCATCTACAAAGATGGTCTCAGACTACACAACTAGACCTGAGATATCGGGCCTAATGCCTGAACCGGCCTTATCAAAAGTGACCTCACATGTTTCTATAATCTTACTAGTCTCGTAGTTACAGACCCTATAACCCCACGAAGAAGTCAAGTAACCTAGAAAATGCCATCAGAAGAGCGAGACTCAAACTTATCTAGGTTCCCTGACTTCAGAATAAAACACTTGTAACAGAAAACACGGAAATATGAGGCATAGGGCTTTTGTCCATACCTCAACTCATAAGAAGTGCGATGCAAGTGTGCACTCAGAAAAACTCTGTTCGAAACATGTCACACAATGGCTATAGCCTCAGTCCTAGGTATAGCATACTCATCAAGCATCATCCTAGCTATCTCGACCAATGTACAGTTCTTCTCCACAACGCTATTTTGCTAGAGGGACGTGTAGAGACGAGAATTGATACTCTACACCTGTTTCCTCATAGAATCTATCAAAGTATGAGTTCTTGAATTCCGTGCCATTGTCATTACGAATCACTCGTAAGGCACTAGGGAGCTTAATAGACAACCTACTAAACAAACCACGAAAATGACTAAAGATCTCATCCTTCGAGGCTAAGAAAAACACTCGAGAACCTCAAGAAGTGATCAACCACAGCAAGAATGTACCACTTCCTACCGGCTAACTGCACTCTAACTAGACCAACAGTATCCATATGAAGAAGCTGTCCTGATGCATCACTCACTCTAACAAACCACGGAATGAGAAGTAGCAACCATCTTACCATATCGGTAAGGAACAAAAACTAAGTCTTTTACCATCTTGAGCTTAGGCAGACCACGAACGAGGTCATGACCGCTTACTCGGGGTCAAATGATCAAAACTAATGTGACCAAGTCTCGTATGCTAGAAGGAGAGATCACGGGACTCAGAAGCAACTAAACATCAGAGAGAATCACCAGAAGACACGATAAAATCAGCACGAAAGATCCTCCCAAATCTAGAAATCCTGCAAACCAAGCTTCCGGAAGAATCAAGGATTTCACAAGCATTTTCCTAAAGCTTACCTCGAAATCGTCATCGGTAAGTTGAGAAACAGATAGCAAATTATAACGTAGCTTACTCACTAAGACAACATTTTTAAGAATGAAAGAATCATTAATGCGCACAGTACCTTTAGCGATGACTCGACCTGGTGAACGTCTCATCACCTAGAGCTTAGATTAGGGAAGAGAATCAACAAGTGTCTCCGGTCATGTGATGAGAACAGTCGGAGTCGATAAGCCAAACCTCTCCCTTCCTAGCCCAGTACTAGGGTAAATAAGAGCAAACCTGAGTTAGTGAGAAGAAAACATCGGTGGCTCAGTACTAGGGTAAATAAGAGCAAATCTAGGAACTCAGTATTGAGTCACATGACGAGCAGCAGATCCAGTCACAGAAGCAGAAGACTGATCTCTCGCTACACTATGCACCTCACCTCTCACAGAAACAGATGGTCTAGTAGTAGACCTCAAGCCCCTGCTAGGTTCGACCGCTATTGACGAGCGGGTCTGACCTACAGTAGTATATTGATCACACCGCGGATAGCTATCTCGATGGGGAAAATGAGGTCTATCCTCAGAACGGTAGAAACCCTGACCAGAAGCAACTCGAGGACTAAAACCAGAAGAAGCCTGAAAGCCAAGTCCTCAATGCTGCCTAAAACCAAGCACACCAGGAAAACTGCCTATGACTCTAGACCTCATATTGGTCTTAGGAGCACTCCCAGTCTGAGGGTGACCCTGAATACCCCTAAGAGTGCGAACATGGTCTCTACGCGCGATCTTGGCACGCTTAAAGTAGAACTCAATCACATGTCCATCCTTCTGACAGAAGGTACAATGATAGTTCTCCTTCTGAGAGGTCGAAGCAGCAGATGGCACAACCGTACTATCAGAAATCCCCTGGACAAATCCCGTAGATTTAAACACTATCTTTTTAGCCTTGGGCACAACCTCGATCACGCCTCCAGCTACAGCTCTAACAACTGTAGGTGGATGTTTCCTTACATCCTCTAAAAAACTCATATCCTAGACCTTGATTAAATTTGCAAATCTTATATTTGTCTAGGATAAGATCAAGCCTTTTCTTGCCTCCTACAAAATTTCAAGAGTGTTCATGAGGTACCTACACTCTCAAAAAAGGGAAGCACAAGAAGAACAAGGAGAAGGAGATGATGAGGAACCATAAGGAGAGGATGAAGAACTAGAAGGAGAAGATCGAATAGCATGTGCATATATCTCCTTATGCACGGTTGCCTCAACCTTAAGGGCTTCACATGACACATAAGGGCAAACTTAATCCTAGCCATTTGGGCCTCGTACCCCTTCCTAAAGGTCTCTTGCATACCCTCCATTTTCTCCTCAACCTCAGCATAAGACAAGCAATCAGATTGTGGCTTCTCTAGTAGATTTTTAGTTAGCTTCATACATTTTTCATCTAATGCAATTAATTCATATTTTAATTTTTCATAATTATTGCATGGTGAGTTAACAAGAGCCTTAGAAGCATATTGAGTCATTTTCTTATTATGATCACACATGTCCTGAAATTGCATAGAAACAGATTCGATCTCAGTAGTTAATTTAGGACAGTTAACACAAGAAGCAACGGGCTCTGTCAAAGTAGCTTGTATTTCAGTGATTTATGAGCTGTCTTCTTTAAATTAATCTTCAAGTTGTTACAGCTATCATAAGTTTCAAGCAGAGCAAGGAGCATGGTATATAATGCTCTAAAAGCATTGTCGTGATCCTCACACGAGGTGTAGAAAGTAGTCTCAACAGAATCAGACTAAGAAGGAACAATTCTAGCCATTTCTAATTCAGCTAACAGACTAAAATTCTCCACCTTAAGAAAATCAAGCTCAGAAATCACACTATCATGCGAAGTCCTTAGTTTCTGCATATCTCCAACAAAGAAGCACATACATCACAATCGTCATGGGAGGAAGCAGATCTAAGTGAAGTAAGCTCCTGTGACAAACTCTCTACCTCCTCCTCTAACTCACCACACCTAGCCCTAGATCTAGCATAAAACTTTCCTAACTTAAGAAAAACATCATTAAACTGGCCGTAGGAGGGATATGCCTCATCGGAGTCGCTGTAGAGATCATCATTGTTCATGCCATTCTCGTCAGCCATGAAGCACATCCTGGTGAAGTCATCATCGTCCTTGGTGTCCTTTTACGGATCATACTCGCCATCATTGTTGCACCAGCCCTCCATGTCACTGAAGTCGAAGTTGTCGAAGGTAGTGAAGACGCAGTGGAAGAGCTTCTTCGCCTTGCCAAGATTGTGGAACTTCTTCCCTTTATCTTAATCACGAGCAGGAGGCTTCTTGTTGCTGTTCTTGCTGATGTAGTCATACTTGCTCATACCGCCGTAGCCGTTCTTGCCCTTATCTTGCTTGGGGTAATTTGCTCGAATGTGGTTGGGGCCACCACACTCGAAGTAGATCACCAGACCTCCTCTCTTCCTCTCCCCAACCCTCTTGTATGCGTGCAAGAATTTTCTGGCTAGGAGGGCTAACTCACTCTCTGGAAACTACTCAAACTAATCATCACTCATCTCACACAAGACAACCAAAGAGAAACCAGAATCACTATCAGAGGATGGTCTAGAAATAGATATGAGATCAGTGACCAAGGCCATCGACTGTGACTTTATCTTGCAAGGTACAATGTCGATCTCATGAGTCTTGAGGCAAGAGTATAATGTGAAGACTCAAGGTCGACAGATCAGTCGTGTCCTTGATGGTGATCACTTTCATCTCCCATACTCTAAGATCTAGTGCAGACAACTTCTGACAAGCATTATCTGAGTCCGAGTATGTGAGACCAACAGCTCGAAGGTTGCTCAAAATCTGCCAAAGTACTCATCTAAGGACTCACCAGCAACAATCTCAAATTTGTTGTATTCTCGCTTGTATTGATCCAGTCAGACAATCTTGATCTGGGTGGTGCCCTCATGGTATGCATCGAGTGTCACCCAGATGTCGTATGCCGACGTGAGGTGAGAGTTGTGATCAAACTCATTTTAGCTAAGACCCCGAATGATGATGTTCCTTTCCTTAGTGTTTGCCTCAACATCTGGCGTATTCAAAACCGTGATGTCCTCATCGGCAAGAACAACAAACCGAATCTTAACCTTCTTCCAAATCGTATAGCCTTGAGTTCAAATGTAAGATTCCATCATACTCTTCCAAAAGGGATAGTCGACCCCATCAAAGAAAGGAGGCTTGGTGGAATACTTATCTGTTGCGATGGCTCCTAAGACCGGTTAAGATATATGAGAAGGGCTAAGCAGGCTCTGATACCACTTGTAGGATCGGATAGGAAACAGAGGGGAGAATGGTGCCTTAAAATTTTCCCCAAGTATTCACTTATCCTTTGCTTCGATAGATACAAAGCTATGAAGATTCAGATAGGAACCCTACTCCAGATCCAGAGAAACACAAAGCTAAGCCACTGTGAAAAATCAGCATGTTCGGTACTACCGTTGTTGTTCCTGTGGTACTATCACGATCGGTTAGAAGCTAAAGTGATCAGAATACAACTTGAGTGGTCGATGACCAGTGAGCGATCAAAAATCAACGTGGTCTAAATCCAACATGGTAAGAATTCGATTTGGGTGGTCAACAACCAGAGAGTGGTCGAAAATCAACGTGGTCGAAAGCCAATGTGGTAGATGACCAGTGAGTGGCCAAAGAACCAACATGATTGAAGATCAGTGAGTGGTCGAAAGACCAACATGGTCGAAGACCAATGAGTGGTCAAAAATCAGTGTGGTCAAAGACCAATGTGGTCGAAGATTAGTAAGTGGTCAAAAAACTGACATGGTCGAAGACCAATGATTGGTCAAGAACCAACGCGGTCGCAGACCAATGTGATCGAAATCTGCATGATCGATGACCAGTGAGTGGTTGAAAAACCAATGTGTGGTCGAGAACCCGAGTGGTCGAAACAGTTCAAAATATGACTAGAGTGGTCAACAACTAGTGAGTGGTTCAAAACCAAAATGGTCGAAGATCTGAAGCTATGGTACTATCATTGCCATCATCATGAATAGGGTTTTCAACACGATCACGAGATCACAAATCCACATAACTTTCGATTGAAAGATCCAAAAGCCGTGAAACTTTTTACGCATAAAGATTAGGGTCTCAAGAAGCTAGTCCATTCTTGGATCGAAAAAATCCATGACAAAGTTGAGACCTTTTTTCAATTTGAATAAGCGCACACTAATTGACACCTCAAAACAAAAAATCAATGATCTGATCTTGCTCATAGCTAGAGGATAGCCAAGATGGTTTGAGCATATTCCCACATATCACAACAAGCAAGATCACTGAAGGAATCAAACCAAAAACTCTCGGATTTAGATAGGATAGAGAAGAGATGAAAGCTAAGTCAAAACGAGAGCAAAATCAATCAGATAGAAAGATAGACATAAGGATGATCAAAGATTGATGTATTGTCACTTGAGGAGATTTTATGACTACTCCACCTTAGAGGACAAAGAGCACACTAGGTGCTCCACTCTCAAACCCTAACCCTAAAAGCAAAAGAGCACATGAGAGATGGGTTGGATGGTTCCCCCATGTCTCCATACCAACCCCTTTTATAGGTGGGCAACCAGACACCTACACTCCTTAGTGGATCATATCCACTATTAAAATAGGGACAACCCATTAACCCCACACACGCGAGTTTTACTCACATATGTTACTTATGCATGTTTTTTAAAGCATATAAGTCCATATCCACTAAATCCTTAGCCTTGATCCATCTCGATCAACCTAGCTCCACCTTAACTTAAACTGCTCTCCAACGTGTCGCCCACGCGCCACAGTTTTGATCCAAGTTGGTTTTCGGTATTTTGGCCAATCTACCAAAATAACCCTTGTTGACCGGTTTTCACCATCCATTGCAAGCA